>JAWWLR010221801.1:248-12582 GCA_035041075.1 Acraspis erinacei | reverse complement strand
TAAATTGTCAAGCAAAAACAAGAATCTTTTAAAAAACAGTTGAATTTTTAAACCAAAAGGAGGAATTTTCTATCCAAAAAGACGTTTCAACAAAACAGTTGAATTTTTTAATTAAGAATATTTTTCCATTTAAAAAAAATGAATTTTCAACTCTAAAATATGAATTTTCGACCAAAATGATGCAAAAGGGGAATTTTTTATTTAAAAAATTGAATTGCCGATAAAACCGTTTAATTTTCAACCATAATTGGTGACTTTTCAACCAAAAAAAGATGATTTTTCTAATGAAAGATAAATTTTCAATACAAAAAGACGGAATTCTTTTTTAAAAAAGAGAATTTTTAACAAAACAGTTGAATTTTTAAACAAACAGAAACGACTTTTGAAGAAAATAGTTGCATTTTCAAAAAAATAATGAGAAAAATAATAAAAACTTCCGACAACTAGTAGAATTTTTAACCAAAAGAGATAATGTCGACCCAAATTATAATAGTAGAATCTTAAATTTGAAAAATATTAAGTTTCAACTATGAAATATGTATTTTAAACCGAACAGATTCATTTTCTACCAAAAGAAAATCCAAAAGGACGAATTATCTTTAAAAAAACAACTAATTTTCAATAAAATAGTTGAATTTTCGATAAAAAAATATGACTTCTAAAGAAAATAATTGAATTTTTTACAAAACAATGAAATTGTACAACAAAATCAACTTAAAAAAAGACAACTTTTTAAGAAAATACTTTAATTTTCAACAAAATAAATAAATTTTCAAACCAAATAGTAGACTTTTTAATTAAAACAAAAAAAAATTTCAACCAAAAATGATGAATTTTTTACAGAAAGATAAAATTTAAATCTAAAAGGACGGATATTTTTTATGAAAAAAGATAATATATATATATATAATAAAATATTTCAATTTTCGGCCAAAAAAGATGAATTTTTAACAATATTATTGAATTTTGAAGAAAATAAAGATATTTTTCACTAAATAGTATGATTTTTAATAGATTTTTTAAATTTAAAAAATTAACTTTCAACCATACAAGCTGAACTTCAAAAAAAGTTGAATTTTAAACAAAATAATTTAATTTCAAATCAAAATTAAGAATTTTCAACTAACCTAATTAATTTTTATCTTAAACAGTTGAATTTTAAACAAAAAAGATGAATTTTCAACTAAACTAATGAATTTTTATATTAAACAGTTGGATTTTAAACAAACAAGATGAATTTTCAATTAAAATCATGAATCTAACTGGAATAGTTGATTTTTAAAACCAGAAGAATAATTTTCCATTAAAAAAGACGAATTTTAAAATTAAAAATATAATTTTTTAATGAAAGAGTTTGATTTTTAGTTAAAATCATTAATTTGCAAACAAAAAGAAAAAAAAACTAATTTTCAACAAAATAGTTAAAGTATAAAAAAAAATGATGAATTTCCAAAGACGAAAAAAATTAATCTTCGACAGTAACCAGACAGGTGATATTCTAAACAATAGATTAATTTTCTACCAAAAAGCTAATTTTTCAACAAATTATTTGAATGTTCAACCAAATAGTTGAATTTTGATCGAACAAAGATAAATTTGTATCCAAAATCAATTTTCAACGAAAAAAAGCGAATTTTCAACAAAGTAGTTAAATTTCCAGTTGAAATAATAAATTTTCAACTAAATTTATTAAATTTACCTGAAACAGTTGAATTTTATTAATTATTAATGTTAATTTTTCACACAAAAAATAAGAATTTTAAACCAAATAAATGAATTTCTAATCAAAATGAAAAATTGTATACTATACTAATGAATTTTTATATTAAACAGTTGATTCTTAAACAAAAAATATGAATTTTCAATTAAAATTATGAATCTAACTGGAATAGTTGACTTTTCAAATCAGAAGCTCAATTTTTCATTAATAAAGAAGAATTTAAAAATTAAAAATATAATTTTTTTTATGAAAGAGGTTGATTTTTAGTTAAAATAATTCATTTGCAACCAAAAAGAAAAAGTAATTTTCAAAAAAATAGTTCAAGTAACAATAAAAATGATGAATTTCCAAAAAAGAAAAAAAATTAATCTTCAACAGTAATAGATTCAAAAATAAACTATTAAGTTAAAAAATATATTTTTTTTTAAATTCATAGTTTGATAATGAAATGGCAACAATTTGTTTAGAAACTTTAACTATAATTTTAAAAGTTAACTTTTTGTTAAAAATTCATATTTTTTCGTTGAAAATTCAACTTTTTAAAAACAAATTTGTCTTTTTGGTAGAAAATTAAACTATTAAGTTCAATTGTTAAAAATGTATAGAGATGTATAGAAACTTTAACTGTTTCATTAAAAGTTGACTTTTTTGTTGTAAATTTATGTTTTGTGATTGAAAATTCAAGTATTTTTTAGAGAATTTTCCTTTTTTGATGGAAATTAAACTACTAAGTTAAAAATGAACATTTTCCTTAATAATAAAGATTTTTGCTTTAAAAAATCAAGTATTTTTTTTAAGAATTTGTCTTTTGTTTGAAAATTAAGCTATTAAGTTCATTTTAAATTTATAGACATTTATAGAAATTTATAGAAACTTTAACTGTTTTGTAAAAGTTGACTTTTTTTGTTGAAAATTCAACCGTTTTGTAGAAAAATTTTTGTTGTTGAAAATTTAACTATTAAGTTAAAGTGGAAATTGTTTGTTAAAAATTCGTATTTTCGGGTTAGAAAATGACCTGTTTTGTAGAAAAATTGTCTTTTTGGCTTAAAAATCAAATAATATTGTAAAAGTTTTAAATATTTTATTCAAAGTTAACTTATGTATTCAAAATTGTTTAAAAAATTATTTTTCTTGATTGAAAATTTTTCCTGTTTAAAAATGCAATTTTTTGTTGAAAATTAAAGTGTTTTATAGAGAATTTGTCTTTTTAGTTGAAAATTAAACTGTTAAGTTAAAAATGAACTTTTTTGTTAAAAATTCATATTTTCGGGTTGAAATTTAAAAAATTTTAAAGAAACTTTAACTGTCTTGTTAAAAGTTGACTTTTTTTGTTAAAAATTAATAATTTGAGGTTGAGAATTCAACTGTTTTGTCGAGAATTTTTCTTTTTTATTTAAAATTAAACTATCAAATTAAGAATCAACTTTTTTGGTAAAAAATTCATATTTTTGGGTTGAAAATTCAACTGTTTTATAGAAAAATTGTCTTTTGGGCTTGAAAATCAAATAATTTTATAAAAATTTTAGCAATTTTATTCAAAGTTAACTGTTTAAAAATGTAATTCTATTGTTTTAAGTTTCGGTTTAAAAATTCCTAATTTGGGGTTGAAAATTCAACTGATTAGTAGAGAATTTTTCTTTTTTGTTGAAAATTTAACTATTTAGTTAAAAATAAACTTTTGTTAAAAATTCATATTTTCAGGTTGAAATTTAAAAAAAAAACTATTTTGTTAAAAGTTGACCTTTTTTGAAAATTCCTTTTTTTGTTGATGAAAATTCAACTGTTTTGTACAGAATTTGTCTTTTTGATTTAAAAGTAAAATTTTAAGTTAAAAATTCATATTCTTGGTTTAAAAATTACTAATTTTGGGTTAAAAATTCAACTGTTTTGTAGAGAATTTTTCTTTTTTATTTAAAATTGAACTATTATATAAAGAATGAAATTTTTTGTTAAAAATTCACATTTTAGGTTTGGAAATTCAACTGCTTTATAGAAAAATTGTCTTTTGGGCTTAAAAATCAAAGAATTTTATGAATAATTTTAGCTATTTTATTCGAAATTAACTTTTTTGGTTAAAAATAAATCATTAATTTTCTACCAAAAAGATAATTTTTCAAAAAATTATTTGAATGCTCAACCAAATAGTTGAATTTTGATCGAAAAAGATCAATTTTGATCAAAAATCAATTTTCAACGAAAAAAAGCGAATTTTCAACAAAATAGTTAAATTTCCAGTTGAAATAATAAATTTGCAACTAAATTTATTAATATTTACCTGAAACAGTTAAATTTTAAACGAAAAAGATGAATTTTCAATTAAAATAATGAACATTCAACTGGAATAGTTAATTTTTAGCCCAGAATATTAATTTTTTAAACAATAAATAAGAATTTTTAACAAAATATATGAATTTTTAAATTAAAAAAGGTAATCTTCCAACGAAAAATTCAATAGTTAAATGTACAGTTAAAAAAATTAATTTTCAACCACTGAAATGATTTTTGAACTAAAATTATGGAATATTCAACTGTATTAGTTGTTAAATTATTAATTAAAACAATTAATTTTAAACTCAATAGTTAAATTTTCAACCAAAAAGATGCACTTTTAATTAAAATAATGAATATTCACAAAAAGAGGAATTTTTAACAAGATTTTAAACTTCAACCAAGTAATGTAATTTCTAACCAAAAAGGTCAGTTTTAAATACAAAGTTTCAAAAATATATTAATTTTCAATTATAAAAGATAAAAAAATTTAACAAATTTTCCACAAAACAGTTGAATTTTCACTAAAACTTTAACCCAAAAAAATTAATTCTGAACCAAAAATAGTTGGATTTTCTTTGTGGGTTCTATTAATTCATTTAGAATTTAGTCAAAAAAAAAAAGAAAAAAGAAAACGGGAAGTTTCTTAAAAATATGTGAGTAAAAGAGGATTTTTTTAAAGGTCACAGTTTTTGTGGATAAAATCTAAAATGAGATGGATAAAAGTGACTAAAGTGGCTTTCTCCTTTTAAAAAGTGACACCTTTTATCAAAAAGAATGAGTATTTATTGAGGAAAAGTACAAATAAATCTAAATAATGGTCAGGTTTATAAAAAAAAATCCCGGTTTTCTCGGTGAGTGGCTACCCTGTATTTTTTTTTTAATTTTGAGGAAAAGAACTTATGATAATATTAACATTAATTTTATTTTTTAGTTAAATTAATTATTTTATTTTATTACTTACACCCTTGACGTCCTTGAAAGTAACACGGACCATTTCCGCATTGACCTCCAGGCGGTCGCCAAACTGAAACCTGAACATGTTCCCGTCGCTCGAGCGCACTGAGTGAAAAAATAAATTAATAAATTGACTATATTTCCATACGTTTCTACAAAATTGTCCAACTTTCATAAAACTATATGAACCTTTAACCAAAAAATTGAATTTTCAACAGAGAAAATTAATTTTCTACTAAAAAAGACAAATTTTAAATTAAAAAAGATCAATTTTTAACAAAATAGATTAAACTTCAACCGAATATTTGAATTTTTAGCTACGAATAAAGACAAATTTCAATTAAAAAATGGAATAGTACAATTTTCAGTTTAACTAAAATAATTTTCATTCAAAAAGATAAATTTTCTAGAAAAAATATATATTTTTACCAAATTCATTAAATTGCCACTAAATAGTTGAATTTTCAGTTAAATAAAATTATTTTCAACCAAAAAAGAAACAAATTTCCAACCAAAAAGATCAATTTTCAAGCAAGATTAATTTTCTAGAAAAAAAAGTAAATTCAAAATTACCGAAATTATCCACTTACTGATTCATCAATTTCAGGTAGTTTATTTTCATCGTTTTTTAAAATTTAAACTCAATTTTTTATTTTTTTATTTCAAATCTTTCTTTAGAATTATTATTGATTCTAGAAATTTTAGAATAAAATATTGTCGAATTTAAAATAATTTATTTGTTTAAATCTTCAACTAAAAATTGAACAATTTTAAGGTCTTGCATTAAATATTAAAAATTAAAATAAAACATTCAAAAAATATTGCTATAATATGATTTCATTTTGTGAAATTGTACAGTTTTAAGCTTTTCAATTTGAAATTGTTTTATATTTTACATCTAAAATTATTAAATTCAAAAAATGCAGATAAACAGCAAAATTTAGAATTTATAACTTTTATAATTTATAGAGTTCAAAGAAACATTAAAAACTGAAGAAAAAAATGTAAACATCCTTGAAGAGCTTCTAAATTTTATTTCAATATCTTGAGAAATCTATTTTAAACATTTTTTAAGAACTTCTAAATATCTTTTAAAATTAAGAGAATTTTCCTACAATTTTTAGAAAATCCTGCTTATTATGTATAGACAACATTTTTAGTCATTTTAAGTTTTGAAAAGATTCAAAATTAAATTTAAAAGATTTCAAGTAATTTAAACGAGGTGTATTAATTTATTAATGCCGAGAAAATTCGGCTATTCGTATCCAAATTGTGGTGTAAATAGTCGCCGTTTATTTTAAACGAAAATATAGATATTTGCAGAAAAATTATTTTAAGAGAATATTTTAAAGGCTTTTAAGCGATTTTCAAAATTGTCAAATAAAGAATCTGGAACATTTTAAGGACATCTTTTAAAATTTGCAGGTTTTTCTAAAAATGGTAGAAAAAACTCGATTCATTTTAAAAAATATTTATCAAATCTTCCCTACAATTTAAAAAAAATCCTGGAATTAAAAAAAAATTCTTTAAAATATTTCATCTTTGGACAATTTTGGAAATCTTTTAAAATCTGATGAAATATTCCCTTAAAATAATGATTCCAAATGAAAAATCATTTTCAATTCACCTAGGAATCTTAAGAGAACATTTTTTTTTTATTTCGTTCAAATTATTTAAAATAATTTCAAACTTTTTCTAGAAATAATTTAAAAAAAATCAATTTCTCTTACAGATTAAACATTTTTCAAACACATAAATTAAATTTGTAACTTTCAAAGTTTAAAGGCCCTTCGGAATTGAAACGATTCCAGGCTTTTTATGTGAAAGAATTCAGTTTCAAATTGTTTACTTTTAAATATTTGGTGTCCATTTACGCATCCTAAATGAACAATAAAATATTGCTCAAAATTATATAACTATTTTCTCCTGAATTAAATTTTTTTTAATTGAATGGGTTAAAAATGGAATATTTTCGATTCAAACGATATTTTTTAGACTTGATAAAAAGCCTTTGACTCCGAATAAATTGTTGTGAAGCTATTTTTATGTTCAAAATAGTTATAAAGTTTAAATCGGGCGACTTAAAACAGTTCAAGTTTTAAAGTTAAAATCTGAAAATTTTGAACGGATTTAGAATCTTTTTGTCAAATCAATTATTGTCCAAATTAAAATATTTTGTATCCAAAATGTTCAAATTCAAACGCTTTTAACTTTAAATTGTTTAAATCTCCAAAAACTGCATTTTAAAATTCTTTAAATTAAAAATGTATGCTTAAAAATAAAAAAAGTAATATGAAAAATTTTGGAAGTAAAAGATTTTAAAAATACGCATTGTAAACTGAATGATATAATAATTGAAAAAAAGATAATAATTCCCTGCTTCAACTCAGAATTAGAATTCTTTGGAAAAATTTCCTGTTCGGCTCGGAATTTGTTAAAATTTGAAAATTCCCAGTTCCAAGTCAGAATTATTATTATTCTGGATAAATTTCAGTTCCAACTATAAATTTGTAAAAAATTGAAAATTCCCTGTTCAAATTAAAAGTTAAATCATTTTTATTTGAAATAGTTTAAAAATCATTAAAATTCTTCGAAATTTTATTTTATTCTTCTGACGCCTGTCAAAATTCTTACAAATCTTCTAAATTTTTTCTTCGGAATAGACCAAAATCTATATATTTGAAATCATTTCAAATTTTTAATTAATTGTGGACTTTTTCAAATTATTATTATATTCAAATTACGAATCTTTAATTGGATTAGTTATATTGTCAGCCAAAAAAAAAAAAAAAATTCAACCAAGAAAATTAATTTCTACAAAAAACAATGAATTCTCAACAAAATATATGCATTTTCAACCTAATAGCCAAATTTTCAACTCCAAAGGATATATTTTCAACCAAATAGTATAATTTTCAAGAAAATAGTTAAATTTTTAACCAAAGTGATGAATTTTTAATTAAAAATATGAATTTTCAAACAAATAAATTAAATTTTCCACGAAAAAAGGCAAGTTTTGAACAAATTACAAGAATATTCATCTAAATAATTGAATTTTCAATTCGAAAAGATCAATTTTCAACGAAATAGTATAATTTTCAAAATAATAGTTAAATTATTATACAAAGCGATGAATTTTCAAATGAAATGATTAATATTTAACTGAAATAGTTGAATTTTAAATCAGAAAGATGAATTTTTAGAAGAAAGATGAATCTTTAATTGTAATAGTTAAATTTTAACTAAACAAGATACAATTTTAATTAAAATTATCAATTTTTAACTAGAATAGCTGTATTGTTAGCAAAAAAAAAGAATTTTCAACTAAGAAAATTAATTTCTACAAAAAAACATGATGAATTCTTAACAAAATATATGCATTTTCAACCAAACAATCGAATTTTCAACCCGAAAAGATATATTTTCAACCAGATAGTATAATTTTCAAGGAAATAATTCAATTTTAAACCAAAGTGACGAATTTTTAACTAAAATTATGAATCTTCAACTAAAATATGAATCATGACCTGTAATAGATGAATTTTTAACACAAGAGTGTTTAACTTTAAACCAAGTATTTTTATTTTCAACTAAAGTCATGAATTTACATACGTAAATTCCATTTTTAAACAAAAAAGATAAGTTTTAAACAAATTACAAGAATATTCAACCAAATAGTTGAATTTTTAACGCGAAAAGATAAATGTTTAACCAAATGGAATAATTTCCAACAAAATAATTAAATTATTAAACAAAAAGATGAATTTTCAAATAAAATTATTAATATTTAACTGAAATAGTTGAATTTTATATAAAAAAATGAATTTTTAGAAGAGAGATGAATCTTTAACTGGAATAGTTAAATATTAACTAAAAAGATTTATCCTCAAAGAGGAAGATTAATTTTCTACCAAAAAAAGACGATTTCTCAACAAAAACCACGAATTTTTAGCTAAATAGTTGAATTTTTAAGTAAACATCCAAATTTTTAACCAAGTATTTTTATTTTTAACTAAAGTCATGAACCAAATAGTATAATTTTCAACAAAATAGTTAAATTTTTAACCAAAGTGATGAATTTACAACTGAACTTATGAATCTTGAACTGGAATACATTTTTTCAACCAAAAAGATAACTTTTCTACTAAAATAATGAATATTTAACAGGAATAGTTAAATACTCAACCAAGAAGATATATTTTGAAAGAACAAGATTAATTTTATACCAAATTATAAATTAATTTTGAATTTTTTAAAAACCTCAAATCTCTTCAACGTACTCGAACTTGTTCTAAGAATAATAAGCGTTCAATTGTTATTTATATAACAAAATTCAACAATTTGATTTTCAAATTAAATTTTGTTAAATAGAACAATAAAATTGTAACGTTCGCGGTGTAATTTTTTTTTAGTTTTGAATGTATAAGTTATAACCACTGATTTTAAATTAACAGTCAGATATTTATAAATATTAAGTAACTGTTCTTTTTCTTCATTGAAAATTTTCAAATTGCATGGTTTAAAAATGGAATATTTTAGACTGAAATTATATTTGAAATTTAATAAAAAGCCTTTAATTATAAACATATTATTTTTAAGTTATTTTAAAATTAAAAATAGTTTATACAGTTTCAATAGGGCGTTTACATTTCTTTAAGACTTTCAAATTGAAAAATTTGAATGTTTAACGTTAAAATCTGGAAATTCTAAAATTGTGAACTGATTCCGAATCGTTTTGTGAAATCAATTATTAACTTTGAAATCTTAACGTGCAGTTCAAATTTAAAAAATCAATAATTTATCTTTAAAACTGCATTTTAAAATTCTTTAAAAATGTACACCTAAATATTAAAATCTAAAATTTCCCGGTCGTCTCCCGGTTTTTTAAATCTGAAATTGGTATTTTTCGGTTAAAAGTTACATTTTTATTCAAAAATCATTCGATTTCAAACATTATTTATAATTTTCTTAAACAATTTTCACTTACATTGCAGTTTTTAACCGAAAATTGGTATTTTTAAACAAAAATCATTATAATCTGAACAAAATTTATAATCTTTGAACAATTTTAGTCTTTTTTTTCATCGATAATTGGTATTTTTAATTAAACAAAAAGTTAGATTTTGAGGAAGATTCGCAAATTATTACAATTTTCGGCTATGTTCGTCTTTTCCACCGGAAATCGATATTTTTGGTAAAAAAATCATTATATTTAAAAAAATATAACATTTTGTTTGGAACAATTTTAATTAAGCCGTCGGTTTTCAATATAAATATCAAAGAAGATTTACGCTTTTGTAATAATAAATTCTTACGTTATGTTACTGTTTTTTGTCGGTAATTATTGGTATTTCAAAAAAATTAGATTTCAAAGAAAAGTTAAAATTTTGTAACTACTTCAGGTTATTTTCGTGTGTTTAACCTGAATTCGATATTTTTAGATAAAAATCATTCAAACTAAATCCAATAATTTTTTATTAAAATAAAAGAATTTATAAGCTTGAAAAAAATCAAATTATGATAGCGTTTTTCGTTAAGAATTTACATTTTCATTCAAAAAAATATTAGTTTTTAAAAAGATTGATAATTTTTAAACATTTCTATGTTACATTGGCGTTTTTTAACTAAAAATTGGCATTTTAAAATAAAAATAATTATAATTTGAACAAGATTTAGTATCTTTTAACAATTTTGAATTGTGTTAATGGTTTTGGTTGCAAAAAAACTGTATTTTTAACAATAAAACTGGATTGAATTCAGAGGAATTTAAGATGAAAGAGAAGAATTCAATGAAATTGATAAAAATTAAAGATAAATCAAAAAAATCTTTTGAACATTCAAGAAAAATCGCTGAATTAAGTAGAATTGAGTGAATTTAGAGAAATTCAAGTAAATTCAAATTTTTTAAAAGAATTTAAAAGAATTCGGAGTGAATTCAAAAGAATTCAAATGATTTGGAGTAATTTTGAAAATCGAAAAAAATTATATTGATCACAATAGATTTTAATTTAATTTAGATAAATTTAAAAGAAATGAGAAGAATTTAATGAAATTTATAAAAAAAGTTAACCTGAATTTAAAAAGCAATCAAGTGAATTGAAACAATGAAAAAACATGGAAACATTAATTAATTTGTGTAGAATTGAGTGAAAATTTAAATGAATGCAAAAAAATTGAAAAGGATTTAATATAAATTAATATGAATTCAAGGCGAATTAAAAGCTCCAGAAAATGCCTTAGAAGTTTTCAAACTACCCTAAAATCTGAGGAATTCCTTAAATAAGTAACTTCTAAATTTTTAAGAACATTTTGATGACATTAAACAATTTATTATTGTATAGAGTCTACCGTGTCTTAAATTAAAAAAATTCCAGGATTTTTCCAGGTTTTCCAGGACAAAAAAATAAATTTTTCCATTTTTCTTTTCAGTAAAATAATTAAATTTTAAACAAAATAGTTGAATTTTTAACCAAATTGTTGAATTCCAACCTAAAAAGATGAATTGTCTACCAAACGATCGACCCTTAAGCAAAATGATTAAACTCAACCAACAACAGTAAAATTGCCAACGAAATAATTGAATTTTTGAGAACAATTCCATTAAAAAAAAAAACTGAATTTTAAATCCAAAAGGACAAATTTTCGGTCCCAATAGACAAATGTTTAAAAATATCGTTGAATTTTCGACCAAAAAGGATGTGTTTTTATCAAAATACTTGAATTTTCTACAGCAAAAATAAATTTTTAACAAAATAGTAGAATTTTCAATTTTCAAGTAAAAACATCAATTTTTTATTTAAAAAAATTTAACTTTATAGTTTCATTTTCAAACCGAAATTAATTAATTATTATTATAAATTAATTAATATATTAATTCCCTGCCAAAAACATGTCTTTTCAACGAATTAATTTAATTTTCAACCAGAGATGAATTTTTAATTAAAATAATGAAACTTTAACAAAGAAAAAAAAAATAATTTTTAACAAAGTAGCTAAAATTTTAACCCAGAACTTAAATTTTCTAAATTTTTCAGCATAAAAGTTGCAGTACTAACCAAAAAAGAGGAAATTTTAACCAAAAAGATTACTTTTTTTTACAAATAAAGACGAATGTTTAATGAAAAAACAATTTCAAGAAAAAATCGAAGTTACATTTTGCAATTTAAGAATAAAATCAGCCAAAAATAGAATATTTGCATTTTCAATAAAAAAAAACTTCTACCAAAGAGATGAATATTCAAAAAATATAAACAAATTTCCAACAAAAGAAGTGAATTTTCTGCCAAGAAAAATTTTCCAATCAATAGAGAAAACAGTTGCAACCAAATTGTTAAATTTTCAAGCCAAAAAGACGAATCATTTACAAAACAGTTGAATTTTTCAATTAGA
>JAWWLR010221791.1:0-12583 GCA_035041075.1 Acraspis erinacei | reverse complement strand
AATGAGTTAAACTTTCAATCATGAGGATGGCTTTTTAACAAAATTGTTGGATTTTCAACTAAATAAGACAATTTTTAACTAAAAAAAAATTTGTTAGGATGAAACAACAATATAACAATAACAATAAATATAACAATAGAAATTTGAATTTTCGATTTTTTCACGATAATTCAAAAAGTTTTTATGATTTTCTTGTAGGACTGTGAAAAAGTAATGTTTTTCTTCTTTTGAATTTTTTTTCTAGCGTGCTTGAGTAAAAGTTAAACTATATTATAAAAAAGTTATTTTTTTAAATAAGACTTATGCACTGGGTTGGAAATTTAACTGTTTAATGGAAAAGCCCTTTTTTGTTTCAAAATTAATTTCTCTAAAAAAATGTAACTTATACATTTTTTAAATTGATCTTTAGTTGTTGAGAATTCTTTTTTTGTATGTAAATTTCATCCTTTTTTAATGGATGCATAAACTATGGCACTTTCTTGTTGGGAATTTATCTTTTTAGGTTGAAAATTCACCTGTTATGTTAAAAATTTAATTGTTTAGTTGGAAATTCAAGTATTTGGTTAAAAAACATCCTTCCTTGTAGAAAAGACATTTTTTGTTAGAAATAAATAAATAAATTTCAAATTTTTATCTGAAATTCTTTTTTATTTCGTTTTTAAAAGATTCTATATTAAAAGAATTACAAGATTAAAATGCAGTTATTTTAAAATAAATGATCTAGGAAATGGAAAATGTAGGGGGTGGGGTATACATGTTTTGATATAGATTGTTATAAGTGTGAGGGGGGTCTCAGAGAGGGCTTATAATCCGTTGCGTAATTTAGGTACGGCCCCTAACTGAGAGTTTGATCAAAGATTCCGGAAAAATAGATTTTTTTCATTCAACCTGGATTCAACTGTTTTCTCTAAGACCCATTCTAAAAAAATTATTTAAAAAATTGAATTTCTCGTCAAAGTATGTGGTTAGCAGACAAAGTGGCTTCTTCCAATAAAAAGTGAGATTGCCACGCGATTAGAAAACTAATTACACTTACACACAGAAAAAACACAATGATTTAATAATCTTGATACATTTACCTGGTACTTTTACAGAATCAACCCCGGAGATATCACCAAGCCGCAATAGTCTGTCAAAACCTCTTTTAGGAAACCAGGAAACAGAGAATTATTCATGCGGTCAGTATTTTTATGAAAATCATAAGTAGATAATAATTTGTTATGTTCAGTGCTAGATTTTACCATAATCAAAATGAGACACATGCTTAAAGGATAATGTCGCTTCTTCAGTTTTATTTCCTGTGTATAGTCATTTTGTTAACATTTGTTTTGTACCTGAAACTATAATTTTACAATTCCATTTCTCGTATACTAGTGTTGTTAAAGGGGTTGACATTTTGTTCAAAATAAAATAAGATTTCTTTTAATTTATTACATTTTCTTAATTCACTTTCCAAAGTTTGACTACCTAGCCACGTTATCTATTTAGATAGACTATTGCAATTCCTTTTTGTATAATTAGTATTAGTCATTATTTTATAATAATGGATGAAAAACTTTTAGAGACATTTTAACGTTACAATGAATGCTTAGAAAATATTTGTACTTTTTTCGATATTTGCATAATTTAGGTAGTTTGAATTTTCCCGCGAAGAACGACGTCACTCAGATATAGCCAATGCGTTTGGCGAAAAATCCCGCGAACAGGAGCCATATTCAAAATTGATAAGGAAAGAAAAACATTTTTTCTTATTCAATAAAAAATTATTTCTTCTTGGAATATAATAAGAGGCTACTAAAGAATTAAAATATCTTTTGATCTGATTTTGTGCTATATCCTCATTGCCCAATTTATTGCAAGGATTGTGCTATAATTCAGACGATTTTTGAAATCTACACTATATAAAATTTTGGAGAGGGAAAAAATATTCTGTGCTATTTTACATTTTGATTATAATAAAAAATTTACTATTGTAAACATCAATTGTTTAAACAATTTTTTATCATTTTATGTATTTATAAATAAAATACCATTTTTCCACGCAATTAACAGCCCATTAATTAGCAATGATTTTTTGCTATGAATCTATAACATTCCATAATTGTTTAACCAAATTAATTTAAAAATTCATTATTTAGCTATTTTTCAGCATTAAAATTTGTGTGCGTGCAATCAACTATTAATGACAATTTGTTTGGTATTTCGATAACGATATACTGTTTTTAGTTTTATTAACAATGTAGTGAACAAATTTTTCTTGGCTAGCCCATATGTAAATTAATTTTTTTTCTTGTGGAATATAATTAAAACTACTTAGCAATAATTCCTTAACATAAGTTGATAAAAATGGATAATTTATCACACATGCAAAAAAATGTAAATGCTGAAAAATAGCTGAATATTGAAGTTTTTAATTAATTTGATCACACAATTATCAAATGTTATTGATTTATAGCAAAAAAAAATCATCTTTAAAGAACTGGCTGTTAATTCCTTGAAAAAGCGGTATTTTATTTATAAATACAATAAATGATAAAAATTTGCTTAAAAACTGGTTATTCGCAATAATAAATTGTTTACTGTCATCAAAATGTTCCAAAAATATCCAACTAGTGAATTTGTTAATTAAGTTAGTATAAACAATTATTAAGTTTTATTTGGTGACCAAATATCATACTTAGGTTTTATTGACAAGTAATATATGATCGATTCCATGGAGAAAAACTGTATTCATTCGATTAAAAATACCTTATGTGGGTATTTGTTTAAAAAATTGCTTCTAAGATGAGAAATTATTTATAACTGTTATTGATTCAACTAAAAATTTCTTTTTGTCCATTAGTTGTTCAAATTTAGTGCGAATCAATTGACAAGTCACGACCAATCCCCACGAAACCATTTTCATTCACTTATTTGTTTATAAACAGTTCAATACATTTTTTAATATTTGCATTGCTATTGAAGATCTTTTTTGGATAGTTTTTTTCAGCTTTCTAGGTATTCTTGATTGAATCAAAGCATTTTTTTTAAACTTTTATACTTCAAAAGTCAAATTTTTTCCATTTTTTTTTATTAAATAAACAAAAAAACAAACAAAAACTGAAACGCCGGCCTTGATAGTTTGTCCACGGACGTTTCTTTTTTGCCCCACTGTGCGCACCGTTGAACAATTTCGTTTGATTTTTTGTATACGTTATCTAAATATTATTCTGTTTTTTCTGGAAAGGCCGGCTTTTCGAAAAAATGTTTATATTTTGTTTAATAATAAAAAAGGTAAGTATAATAGAAGTGATGCTTAGTGTTAGCAGTATGATCATTTTAAACGAATGACCCCTTCATTATTATGAGATTCAGGCTGGTTACAAAAACTGAAATTATGAAAGCATGGCTTGATTCAATTTCAATCAGCAGAATTAATTTATTCAGTTAGTTACGGCGAAAAGTTAACACCTATCTCCCTAACTCGGCATTAATATTAATCAATTTAAAAGAAATGATTAGGAAGGATTTTAATTCGAGTACTATGCCTTACTAAATTAATTAGAAATTTTCTAGTAAAGATTTTCAGAGATGGTTACTAAAGCAATTACCAACTGTGCACGTCGAAATTCAAACGCAATGTTCTATTTTGAAACCTCTATAACTTTTGACCCAATTGAGATATTTGTTTCATCTTCTATTTGATTCATAGAGCGTGTATTGTTTTCTTTCGTAACACGCAGGAAAATTTATAGAAGGTTTAACATATAAAAAATTCTGGCAGTTTATTTAAAAAAATAAAAACCAGATTTGCACAAAAAACAGGTTTTCTAAAAAAAGACATTATGTTTTTTGTCAATTTTTTATTTGCATTTTTACTTTCAGCAGGAATATGACTTGTGATTTAAATACAGACTTACTAACTTTTGTGGCCAGGAGAGTTTTTTTCTTCCACTCAATTTTTCTCGCAAAAAATGACAAATGAAAAAAATCTAGCTGTTTACTCCATATTTGTGCACAGATCTTTTAGAATTAAAGGTAAAGCATCGACATCTGTAATTTGGTGATTGAGAATTCCCTCTTGTTAAAGCTCCTTTGACTTTAAGAAAGACATTCTCATCACCCTACAAACAGAAATCGCAGAAGGAAAACTTCCACAGAAACATAGAGGATTAGTCGATGTCGTATGCGGTAACGTTTGCCTTCCTTAAAACAGGCACAAAGGGTTTAATTTTGGGAAGCCAGGACGGTGTAATTTTCACTTTAGCATAGCGTGCCCACATATTGAGCCAAGACATTCCCGATGACAGCCGCAGAAGATTTCACACACACCCCGAGTATCTATAATATATACTATCTATTTTTCAAACTGATGCGGGAACGTCCTACATCAAAAGGCACACTGCCGCACTAAGATCAATTTTGTCCAAGTCTTAATAGGGTAGCAACTCAATATGCCGAGGGTATTTTGTACTGGTGTTGAATTTTTAAATAGTCTCAAAGGGGATTTTCCGGTATCTATCATTATTCACGGATATTTTTAACGTATTTTTTTAACGCGATCAACTGACCAGAGGAGTGCCTAAGTCGACGTGTTCGCCAAAGCCTTGTTTTCAACCTATCATCCGCGCACTCAACTGGCGCCAAGTGCATGCTGTGCGATCAACAGCTTCAGGTGGATTACAAACCACCAGAACCTTCCTAAAAGTACATAGTAAAATTTGCCACGGCTCTCTAATTAATAATATATCTTTATCCTATTATATTGAATACAAAGAATCAGAAATTCCAGTGAATCTTACACTGATTATTCTCCACGACAAATTCCAGTTTCCTCTGGGCGTATGGCAAAGCGTGAATACTTTGTCCATCCACTGAGCCTATGCCCAGGTGTTTCTGGCTCTTGCTTGGCCACTACGTCAATGGTATCGCCTACAGGTATATTCTAGGCTTTTGGTAAAATAAAGTGTCTATAAAGCCGCCTTTATAGGCAAAAAATAAACCCTTAGCCTCCGATCTCAATAGAGCAGACATAAGTAATAATATTGAACAAACACGTCGATAAATCTTGTCTATGTATCATGCCGTTGAATTTACTGTGCATTCACCTTGACAGCATATAGAAGTGATATAGCGATATAATCCTCGAAAAGAATTTGGAGCACCAAATGTATTAGTGATACTAGGTCATGTGCATTTCTGATGGAATCAAATGGGAGATCAAGCTCCTCTGCGGCACGGTATAGAAAAGAATCAGCATGGAGGACTTCATCTTTATGTATAAGGCGCATAAATAAATCTTATATATTTAGAGCGGAACAGCTGGTATAGCAAGAAAGATTCTTCGATTGAGACACTATGAGATCAGCAAACTTCTACGCCCCTTATCTAGAACGTGATATATTCCAGGTACGGGAGATCTAGGATGATGACTTAGATAAATTTTCATCACCAAGCAAATTTAAATATAGAGAAGTTGTAGTTTCCAGAAGCTCGGTCATGGTTCCTTGAATAAACCAATCCCGAAGCAACTGGAAAGCGTACGCCATACACTCCTGCTCCTTCTATCCTAGAAAGTAATCAATAGCGGCCAATTAAAGCAAGATACTTCGTACAAGACTGTCCCTCAGAGCGCTTTCTCTAGCCAAGGATCCTTACGCGGCAGACTGCACAGTTGAAGGCAAAGGTTTCACCTATGGAAATTTTTTAGAGCTACCAACCTGTGAACAATGTTATGAGGAACAGTGTTGACGGGACAGATGAAGTGATCCCAGAAGAACAGCCTTTTGCATCTGCCTCGCGATGGACTGAGCCTGATGCTGGCCAGCCGGGATTTTTTTTAGTTTCCACCGCCTGGTACGGCCTGCTCAGATCGAAAAGAAGACCCTGATATTTCGCCCACTTTTCTTCCTCCTTTGCCGTAATATTACCATCAGCTGGTTAATAATACTGGCTATAATAATATTAGAATAATATTATAATATTGTAAAGATGGTATAAGATGATCCCGTAGTATTGCGGTTAGGAATCTATTTTCTTTTAGTTCGAAACCTCTGTTAAACTAAGACCTATACGTGGGTGAATCGCGTTACTGAAGTATCATTTAAGTTCTTTGGAATGAGTACATGTGCCACAAGACGAATCCACTTTTCTGGGTATGGCCCTATGAGAGTTTTTCTCTTACTAAAATTGGTTTATAGTCACGGTATGAATTTAATCGCAATCAGTGATAACTTGCCGCTAGCGGAAAGGAAAACTGCAGGAAACCATCCTCCGAGTTCAGCTGGTTTTTCGATAGACCATTTTAAATGCAGACGTTCGAACCTATTCATTCAATATACACAATCATCCTCGGCACCAAACCTCTTGCTCAACATTCATTAAAATGCAGCGAATACACAACCTGGTCAATCTTCGCTGATAGTTTCAATCCGGGTTCTATGCGCATTTCAAATGGCTTGGCATTTCTGCTTATGCACTTTTAATAGGACAACCGCTGGATCTTGTATGCTGATTGAATTTCAGACCCTGAACATAATTTTTTAGCTGTTCCAGATAACCGTTAAGCTGGAATTCGTCTTCCCGTAAAATATAACAGTATCACCTAGATTTCTAGTTGTCTTAGCTAAATTCGCCATCTAGGAATAATCTAGATAAATTAGCTAGATAATTTCTAGATGGCAAATCTAGCTAAAACAGCTAGAAATCTAAGTGATACAGCTATATTTTTTGGAAAGCGAAGTGTAAATTGTTAAAAATTTCTGTTGGAAATTTCCACTACATGTATCGGAAGTTTATTTCCTAAACGTAAATTCTACATAACGCTGCAGTTTCCCAGTGCTGGCATTTCTTGGTACCTCACATGTATTCGAATTTTATAATACAAGTTCAGTAGCCAGTAAAACTTCTCTATCATACTTTCGGCTGGAGATCGCGACGCCTGTTGAAGCGAAAAATTAGAAAAAAAGTGAATTATTTCTCAGAACACTTGTTCCTGACAAAAAAAAAATTTTCGGCCGGAACCAAACATTTATTTATATATATTATATAATGAGCATATTTTTGGAATTCATAGAACTTAAGGAATTCGTGGAATTCACCGGATTATGGAAATTAATGAAGTCACGGAATTAAAATAACGCCCGGAATTCACGGATTTCGTGGAATTATCGGAATTTACGGAATTCACAGAATTCAAGAAATTCCCAGAATTCATGAAATTCCCAGAATTCAACGAATTCACGGAATCAACGGAATTCATGGAATAAAATAAAATCAGGGAATTCACGCAATTCACGGAATCCAAAGAATTCACGGAATCTAAGGATTTTACGAAATCCAAAGAATTTACGCAACTCAAGGACTTCGTGAATTTCATGGAATTCATGTACTTCACGGAATTTGTGTACTTCACGGAATGCATGGAATTCGAGAATTAACTCAATTCACGGAATTAATGAAGTTCGCGAAATTAATTGAATTCGTGGAATACATTATATTTATGTAATTCATCGAATACCTGGAATTCATGGATTTCATGGAGTTCAAACAATTCACAAAATTTAAATAATTATTAAAATTCAAGGACTTATGAAATTCTATGAATTAATTAAATTCAATTGAATCGCGGAATTCACAGAATGTATCGCATTCATGGATTTCAATGTAATTTCTTGAATTCTACAAATTTCGCGAAATTCTTGAATTCCTGGTGTTCTTTGAATTGCGCGAATTCCATGAATTCCAAAAATTTCGAAATTTCAAGAATTCCGCAAATTCGATAAATTTAGTGAACTCCTTCATTCAATGAATTCGTCGAATTCCGTTTATTCCTTTATTTCCATGAATTCTGCGTAATCCGGTATTTCTTTGAATTCTGTGAACCCCGAAAATTCCTTAATTACAGTTAATGCCGCGAATTCCATGAATTCTGTGAAATCTATCAATTACATAAACTTTGTGAATTCCAAGAACGCCGTGAATTCCATAAATTGAGCGTATTCTGTGAGTTCCGTAAATTCCATGAATTTGGTGAATATCTTGAATTCCATAAATTCGATGAATTCCGTGAATTCTGAAAATCTAGAGATTTTCGTGATTTCAGTGAACTGCTTGAATTCCATCAATTCCGCGAATTCTTGCAAATTCACGAATTCAGAGAATTTCCGGAATCCTTGAATTCCGATAATTCCTTGAATCCCACTAATTCTGTGAATTTTATGAACGCCATAAATTTGTCCAGTTCCTTTAATTCCATGAATTCCGATAATTCCGTGATTTTCATGAATTCCTTGAATTCCATAAATTCCGCGAATTTCATCAATTCCGTCGGTTCCTTGAATTCCATGACTTTTTTTAATTTCATGAAGTCGGCGAAATCCATCCATTTCAAAAATTACATAATTTCCATGAATTCCGTAAATTCCGTGAATGTCATGGATTCCGTGACTTTAATGATTTTCGTGAATTTCGCGAATTCCTTGAATTCTTTAAGTTCCGTGAATTTCTTCAAATCCATTAATTCCGTGATTTCTTTCTGCACCATTTTCGTATTAAAAACGCTCTAATACATCCCATCTTCCCTTGTTCACAATTTTGCCTTACGCTTGTATTGGACAAGTCTTGTAGAAGTTTTTAAAAAATTTTACAGTGAACTTTGGCACTTATTCTCTTATTTTAGATCTTTAAAATTTAACTAATCTACAAAAAATCCTTCAAAATTACACACCTTTGAAACCTAATTCGTCAAATTTGAATAACTTGCTATTCTATATTTTTAAAATTCAAGAATTTTCCATTGTAAGTCTTCAAAATTTTACAACATGGAATTGTAAATCTTCAAAATTGCAGAAATTTCAATTTTTAAGTTCACAGTAAACGTTGATTATTTAAATATAAAAGTGCATGAATTTTGAAGTTTCACAATACAAACTTTGTATCTGAGTCTTTTTAATTATCTAACTTAAACATATTGTTTTCAAATTCAAGAGTTTTTATTTGTGACTCTTCAACATAGTAGATGCTTGAATTTTTAATTTTAACATTAAAGAGTTTTCAATTTTGATAATTAACTATTGAAAATCACAGAAATTTTTTATTTTTTTTTTTTATTTCAAAAATAAGAGTTTTTAATATGAAATATTCTCAATTAAAATTCTAAGATTTTAATTATTTACTTTTCCGATTTTATATATTTGAAAGATTTAAAATCCAAAACTTGACTTTTAATTTTTACAATATTCTATGGTTAAAAATTGATATGTATCAAACTTCAAAGTTCAAGACTTTTAAATTATAACTGTCCAAAATTAAAGAATTTCAAATTGAAAATCCGAAATATAGAAGATTTTTCGATTTTCCTTTAAGTGCTTAAAATTGAAGACTTCAATTTTGGCAACTTACAATTAAAAATACTGCATTTTTGACGGTTTACATTAGAAATATCTCAAATTCGGAAGATTTTGAATATATGATTAAGAGTTTTAATTTTTATCATTATAAATAAAGAACTAGGTGAAATGTCCTGTCAGGCCACTGTTCCCATCCATACATTCAAAATTAATAATAATTACTGAATAATATTAACACCATTTTTGTAGACTTAAATTTTAAACAATTTATCTTGAAATAGAAGTATAAGATATTTTGAAACAATAATGTACTCCCATAGTTTAAAAGAATATAATTTTATTACTTTTGGTAATAACTATGACATACTTTCTTTTTGCAGTACCAAAATGGACTTTAAAACCATGGAAAAAGCCAAAAAAACGTCCTGTCATAATACTTGAGTTCAATCATATCCTATTTTTTGGGGAACATAAGCATGGACGGGTTGAAACGTTAGCCGCAGGCGTTCAACAACTTGTGGTTACAGATTCAACTGGAACGAAACTCGTAGGAGCTTTCATGGAAGGACACTTGTGTACATTCGTGATTCAAGGAGATAAGGAGAATGAAATAGTTATATTAGAAATAATTAACAACGTAGCCAAGAAAACCATAAAGATGCACCCGAATTATAATCCGATTCAAGAGTTTAGGGATAAAAAAATGAATTGGAACGAATGCATTTGTTCTGCCGAAATACCCCTAGCAGGCTCACCAGCTCCCATTGGCACACCGCATTCACCAGGTTTGCCGGTCTCAACGCAGCACGTTTGAAACGTCATTTGAATATACTGCTATCTCATGCTAATTTCAGATTATTAATATATTTTGATGACACTTTATAGAGAGAAACAAAACATACTGCAAAACAAAGTATTTCAGGGTTCCTTCTAATTTTTCCTCATAAAGTTTCAGGATACATTCTTTACTTTCTTTCGAAAAATGTGTTACTTTATCTTTTTTCTAATCTTAATCTTGCAATTTTTACACATCTTCTTTACCCCCGTCCATTTATAAAATAATTTGTTTCTCCTTGTATTTGTCTTATAAAATTAATCATATAACGAATAATTGAAGTAATTTTAGTTTAAATAATTTTAGTTTGGCGAGCAGCTTGCACGTTTCATGTAAAATCTAATATATTATATATGTACCATAGTTTTTACTGCTAATATATATTCCTTTTTCTTTTCGTTACACTGTATCAATGATAAGCTTTCTTTATATTAGCCCTACTTTGAGGCGAAATATGATGTCTGAGACTGCAGAAAAAGTCAGTCGGGAAAGGGCATTCGAAGATTATGGATTGTATTCTTGTTTTTTCAGTTAAATAAATATTATACGATAATTTAATTCAGATAAATTATATGGAACACTTTCCCTTAGTAATAAAAAATTGGTAAAGGCACAAACATTAAAGGGCGCATTTTACATGGTTCTTCGATATCAGATCAAGTGAGCTTTCTACAATCGTGCAAATAAACTTCAGTTTTCTGGATTCGCTCTCTCTTTGTATACAGGACGTCCAAAAAGCCTGGAAACACCTAAATAACTCCAGGTAAAATATTGTTTAAATGGGTCAAGGTCATTCTTGGGGTAATTTTCAACGAGAAATCCAATAGTCACCTTCAATTTGACCTCAGTTCTGGTCAGGTGTGACTTTTAAGGTCATCGTAAGGTCATTCCTACTCAAAGAATCTCCGGATTGGGTTAACAGGATGCATCTGTATTTCTTCAGGTCTAGGTCATTCTTTGAATGACTTTCAAGGAAAAATCCAATGGTGATTTTCAATTTGACCATGAACTTGACCTTGAGGGTCATTTTAATGTCTGCTTTGTGTTTTAAATGGGAACCCCTATTATTGACAACGGCACTTGAAAGAGTCGGGATTAGGCCAGGTATGACATTGCAGGTTTGGTGAAACCTAAACAAGATCCGGCTTTGTTTCCAATGGTGACCTTCAATCTAACCTCGAACTTGGCATTCAAGGTTATTTTAAGGTCAAATTCGTATTCTTTATGTTAAGCGTTACCCAGAAACAACGACGTGGACATGAGTACATATTTAAACCTTGAGCCTTGAAGGTCAATTTAAAGGTCTAATTGAAGGTTATCACTAGAATTCTCATTGATAAATCAGAACCCCTATTTTGAACATCGGTAATCGAAATAGTGGGATATCTTACGCTTAAATAGTCATAAATTAAATAATTAAATAATTAAATAATTAAATAATTAAATAGTCATAGCCATAAGTCAGGTGTGACTTTTCAGGTCATCTGAAGGTCATTCTGACTTAAACAAGGTCTAGCTTGGGTTAACGGGACGACTCTATTCCTCCTCAGGTCAAGGTCCGTATTGGAGTAACCTTCAACGAGAAATCCAATGGTGACCTTAAATTTGACCTTGAACTTGACGGTCAAGGTAATTTCAAGGTCAAATTTGTGTTCTTTATGTTAAGCGTTACCTAAAAACAACGAAGTGGACATGAGTACATATGTAAACGTAAAATTGCCTACTAAAAACCCTTTTTCGAATTTTTAACAATTTGAATAAGTCGAAAGTGGAATTTTTGCTATTTTAAATCTTTGGTATGATATGGCAACAAATATGGTTATCAAACCAATAACTAGATGTAGCATACTCACCAATTTCATTTCCTGCATTTTTAACTGCACGCGACTCTGAAAGTATAATTTCTTGAATTGAAATCACTTTTTTATCCATTTCGTGACAGCTCAAGTGATTGCTGCAGAGTCTGTTATAAAATACGCACTCTTTTATTCGCTTCTTGCCGATGCGCAAATGCCTGACCTTTACTGCCTTTTCCACTCTGAATGGAGACAACTCCTTGCTAGTGATGAAGGCGCATTTGTGGTCAGACATTTCACACGCAGGTTCCCGCTGTGAGCAACCTTCATCTAAAAATGATACCGGTTCCCAGTAGAATTGCGGTAAATCACACCTATGTCCACGTATCACGTAAATAAATATCATTTTTTTCTTTATGACCAAGAGAAATTTTCTGCGGGCTGTAACAATTTTCAGACCAAAAAAATCAGAGTATGTGATCGCAAATTCAAGGTCACAAATTCACGAAAAGTTCGAAGAAATATACGAAGTCGCGCTATTAATTTTTTTTTTAATTCTCTGACAGATTGCGAAGAAGTAGATATTTCGATTAATCCAATTAATAATTTTCTACTCATCTTAA
>JAWWLR010221722.1:0-12590 GCA_035041075.1 Acraspis erinacei | reverse complement strand
CCGTACTATATTTCGCTCTGAAAATTTCAGAGAATACTTTCGAAATATAATACTATCGATTTATGTAATAAAAAAAAATCAATTTTTTGAGCCATCTATATAAGAATCCCCCCTTAAGACAATATCAACTTCAGATAATCAGATATTAACCAAAGTTTAGGTAAACTTTTAATTATTTAAAAAATCATTTAGAAGTCTTGAAAAAATTCGAAAATAGTTTAAATTTTTAGAATATATCCATTTTTTATCAAAATGTAGGCTTCAGGATATTTCGATAAAATAAGCTTCTTAATAATTTTGAAGGGATTCAAGATATTAAAAAACGTTCCATAAGATTCCTGAGAAATTTCTAAAGATTATTTTATTTTTTAAATTAATTTTAAGACAAAATTGTAAAAGATTTAAAATTATGTCGTAAAATTTCGGAAATTTTAATGAAAAATTTATAGACTTTTTTTTCGAGTTAAAGGGATATTTAAAAGATCTGAAAAGATTCAAAACTAATTTAAAACACAAAACGATTAAAAATAATTTTTAACCAAAATATAGATTTTTAAAAGTTTTGAAGATCATAAAAACTTCTCGTATGTTTCCTACGAAATTTTTTAATGGTTTTCAATTAAGAAACAGTGGTTTGAAGAGAATATTTAATAATATTCCAATTTTTTTTTAAATTCAAACCAAAGCTGAGATATTTTAAGATTTTTAAATGAAGTTCTAATGTTTTTTAAGGATTTGGAAAGATTTAATGATAAAAAGAATCTTCGGCATATTTTCGTACAATTTTATCATTGTTTTTTTATTTATAGAAATTAATTTACACAGGATGTTTAAAAATATTTTAAAAAAGTGCAAAAGCTTTTTTAAATATTCAGAAAAAATTTGGAAGCATAAATCGAAATTGGCTTAATCTTTGAGAATTTAAAAAAAAATTAGGAAAAGTCCACATTATTTTACAACATATTTAGAATTTTTTAAAACTCTAGAAAAAGTCAAAAATTATATCTGGGCAGGATTGAAAAAATGTAAACAAAATTATATTAGTATCGAGATTTTAAGTTTTTGTTTTTGTATATAATAACTAATAAATGCCCAAAAAATTATGAAATATTTTTTCAATTTCTTCCAGGCTTCTAATCTTTCTAAGTATCTTTTAAGCTTACTAGAGTTTTTCCTAAAATTTGGTATTGTCCGGTAATACAAAAAACTCTTTAAAATTTTCTTAATTTCTTTTCATGGGATGTACAATGTCTAAAATCTGATTTAGGTTCGAATAGAAGCCTTCTAATACTTATAACAGCTAAACTGTTTTTTCTATTTTTTTATGGCTTACATGCAAATCCTTTTTGAAAATTTGCATTGGGAATACAACCTTACTTACCTTTTAACTTAACCCGAAGTTCCCCAATTATCCCAACTCTTTATGAAGCGCTCGCATTCGCTTGAACATTTGGGCAGAGGCGTGGAAAACTGTAGAAAACCAAAACTCCTCAGCACAGCCTGTTATCGACAGACGAGTTTGAATCACATCCATCCTCGGCGTCAAACCTTAGTTAAACGCAGTGCAAAGTTGACTACGCAAGAATTCCGAACGTTCACCCATCCAAGTACTAGCCGCGCACCACCGCGCTTAACATTCGAGATCTCGAAGAACCAAGAATTACCAACTAGCCGGTTTTTGTCACTGTCAGTATTATGCGTATTTTTTTTTAGGCATTCAGTATCAGTGTTGACACATCTGGGAATGTTCTTATCGAATCTAAAATTGAAAAAGGAGTTAAACTAACACAATCAATGCATTATTATGAAGGAGTGGTAAGTGTATACGCAGGAAAGTGGATGGCTGGAAATAACGGGCGTGCTTCTGGTGCTTATATTTTTAGACCAAACGTAACTACTGGACTAAAAGATTTTCCCTATGATGGAACTGCCCAATTATTTAGAGGTTCGTATACTATTGAATTATTTAATTTTATTCCCAATCATAGTTTCACCGCAATAATAAATTTTCAGTTAAGTCCAATGAATTTTCAACCCGAGAAAAATTATTTTCAACGAAGGAGATTCATTTTTAAATAAAAAAGAGAAATTTTCAATAAAGCATTTGATCTTAGTACCAAAAATGATTACTTTCTGAGAAAAAAGATAACTTTTGAAACAATAGTTCAATTTTCAACATAAAAAAGCAGATTTTCAATAGAAACGGATGAATATTCAACCAAAAAGGATACCTTTTTAAGCAAAAAAGGGGTTTTCAATCAAACAATTAAATCCTCACACAAGACAGATGATTTGCAACTAAAGAGTGTCATTTTTAACACAAAAATATGAGATATCTACGATAAGTGAGAAATTTTCAAATAAAAAGGGCGAATTTCCAATAAAAGATGTCGATTTTTCAACCAAGAAAGAATTCTCAATAAAAAAGAAGACATTTTTTTTAAATTGTTTAATTTTTTTGTCAAATAACAAATTTTTTACAAAACAATGTAATTTTCAACAACGAAAAAACTGCTTTATAATTAAATAGTTCAATTTTCAACCATTTTGAATGTTTAACCAAAAAGGATTAATTCACAAGGAGAAACTAGGCACTAAGAAACAATGTTAATTCAAAAATTAAAAAAAATGCAAGCAAAATTTTATAGTTTTTGATATTCTGATCACGAAAATCCATGTTAAAGACTCAAGTGTTAAAGGCAAGTATTTGTCACAAAGCTCATAAGAACAGTCCTCTAAGCTGTTAGAGTGTTATTTTGTAGTTTCGGTTCTCCTGATTATTAATATCGAGTTCCGAAGGTCGAGAAATCAAACGATAGCCGTCAGTGCAAAACTAAATTTCCTTCTTGCATAGTATCAGAAAAGATAAAATGAGAAGTGGTAGCTGTTTGGCGCAAAGCTCACAAGTCATGCTAACTAGGCTGTGCGTCAAACATTTTGTAGTTTGGAAGCTGCTGATCAATATTATTATTTCAGAAGCTCTAGAAATGGCTAGATAACCTGTGGTGAAGCAGAATATATTGTAAGTTTTGGGTACTGAAATAGCTTTCATGGAAAATCTAATTCGGAATAGTTAGGATCAAAAAGGTCAGTTTAGTTTAGATTTTCTTGTTCAGGTCTGTGAGCAGCCTTCATGATGCACCCGGGATGTAAGTTTACCGGATAAACTGTAAAAGTAAAGTTAATAGAAAATTCAAAGGCTAGAGGTGGAGAGTTCTGCACATTCTAAAAGCTCAAGCGCATCCACCTCTGAGCATTCCTGGCTTGCAGATTTTCCCCTTCTACGAATTATTGAACAACATTCACCTCTCGAGCTCTCTGCAGCTAATATCTGGCAGTTCTGTATTCTCACCTTGAATTTTAATGGGCGCATGGTACCTGTTTATTATGGTATCAGCAATTCGGGAAAAATGGAAGAGATTGCGAAGATGTGGAACGCGTATGACTTGAGCGTAGAACTTAAAAGTCGATGTTAATAAATAATTTGATATATTCGTCTGGCATAAGCGAATCAAAGCCAATATTGTCAGGTACCAATCGTAGCTTCAAGGAGAGTCTAACAGTGGCGATAGTAGTAAGTCTTATGGCTTGTCGGCTTGAATTGTGAAAAATCAACTTCAAGAAATCATCAGTATGTCCTTGTCGCCACTTGCAAAACAACATCAGAAGGTTCTTTTTGGTACATACCTTGACACAGTACAGGATTGCAAATATTCCAAGAAACTGTTCCTTTGTGATAGGATAAATAGAGCCATGCTGCAAAGTCTCTGCAAACAAAAATGAAGTTGCTGACGGTTGATAATGTTGGACCCGTTAATGAACCGTAAGTCAGGCGACATCCGCAACAATATTTCATCAAAGATAGACAAACGGTTTCTAAACGCCATTGCCAAATGATTCGATTGTACCAAACCTACGAAATCTAATTCAGAAACCTTAGTATCAAATATAAATTATCAGTAATAATCTTGAACGTATCGACACAAACTGCGAATAATAGTTGCGTAATCTTTAATGGTGTAGATGAAACACGAAGGCTTTCAGTTGAATGCAGAATCAACGTTTTTGTATTTCCAGAATTGACTGTTAGGGTTTATCAGGTCATCTAAGCTGCAGGATACGTCCAAGATAACCTGCAAGGAGAGGAGCAGAAAGAGTTTCAATGTAAGTCTTACATCATACATCCCATAGCCAGGATTAATAATAGTGAGTCTTTTCACGAATCCGTAATGCGTTCAAACATCAACTTTGGATTGCTTATGTGCCTATTGAAGAAATAGAACATGAAGCTTACGATGAAAATGACCCTGATCCGATTGAAGGCAACTATTGTACGTGCCAATGTGTCGCACGTCCCCTTGGCTCAAGTGCACATGCTGCTAACGTATTATGCAACATTGGCTGACTATGCTTGATACAAAAATAATGTGTGTTACCCTTCGAAATCTCTCCACAATATAATCATGGACGTTGATCATAGAGCAGAACAACGAAATCCAGACTAAATTGGACTTTTTGAGTTTCACTGCTTCAAATTAGATTTTCCTGAGAGCTATTTGAGTATGCCGAAGTAAAAATATTTGGTGCGTTATCAGAGGATATCTAGCAAATTCTAGGTATTCTGAAATAATATTAATGATCAGCAAGTTCGAAACTATAAAATTGAAGTCGGCAATCCTAGCGAACTGTTCATATGAGCATTGCGCAAAATACTTATTGAGTATTGGTGGCAGTTCCGTTTGCAGCTTCAAAGTCGATCCTTATGCCGATTTTTCCAAAAAACAGTCCATTTTTTTACTCATTAATATGGATTTGTATGCTCATTCCATTTTTAACAAAAAGCTTAAGTTTCTACTGAAGCAGAGGAATTTTCAACGAAATATTAAATTTTCAAAGATAGCGTTGTAAAGCTGGAAATTTTGTTTAGAAAATAAAGTTAATTTTCCACCGCACTCGTTTAGGCCCTGCTGTAAATAGTTTTTTAGGAGTTACCTGAAGAGTAAAAATATTATAAGTTTGACAAAAATCTAGGCAACATTGAATGTTATAAAGAATTAAATTATAGGTCCTTTGGTGGATGAGCTTCATCTGACCATGAACGAGTGGATCAGCCAGGTTGTTAGAGTTTACGAGGGAGAAGAAAGAATCGAATTTAGCTGGCTTGTTGGTCCCATTGATATCAAGTAAGATTTGATTGATTACATCTCCATTTATAAACATACTTTTTGATAACAACTAAAACCAAGATTTTGACGTTTGATGAAGTTGTTCCAAAAACATCGAGGATCCAAACCCTCTCGCGGAACGTACTAATCAACTAAAATAAATTTATTTAGTACCCTTTCTTCTTTAAAGTTCCGGATGCAATCAAATTTCCATCATTATTATTCAAATATGCAACTATGAAATTTTTGCAGTGACGGTATTGGAAAAGAAGTAATAACTAAATATACAACAGACTTACAATCAAAGGGCGAATTTTTAACAGACAGCAATGGTCGAGAAATGATACAACGAAAGATAAATGAACGCCCCACATGGAATTTAGAACTCAACGAGCCAATTGCTGGAAATTACTATCCAGTAACAACGAAAATTTCCCTAGGCGATGAAGAAAGAAAATTAAAAATGGCTATTCTTACTGACAGGGCACAAGGAGGCAGTAGTTTAAGGGATGGTGAAATTGAACTGATGGTGAAGAACTACTTTATGAATTATTTACTATTATTAATTTTTATCTTCATTAGTTGGATTTCCCAGTTGAGAAAATTTTAAATCCATTTGTCCATTTCTGTTAACTATTTAAAATAAAAAATTCTATATTCCAGGTTCACAGAAGATTGTTGTGTGATGATAATTTTGGTGTCGACGAAGCTTTAAATGAAATGGCTTTTGGCATGGGATTAGTAGCTAGAGGAGAACATTCTGTGCTAATTGGAACTAAGTCCGATTCATTTGTACTTAAGGAAAAAAATGAGGCTATACGGTTGTCCCTTCGACCCTGGATTTTTATTACCCCTCTTGAAAATACATCCTATGATCACTGGAAGGAAAACAATAGAATGCATGTAAGTACTTAATAACTTTCTACACAAGTACTAGCCAAAAAAAATCGAGAGATTTTATTATTTCTTTTGTTTATTCATCTATGTTCCCTGAAATAACTTGAAGCCATATAAAATTATTGCTGAAGTAGAACTAACCGATTTGAAAGTTCCCTTTTTGGAATCAAAGAATATCAAATTCGTAAGAAACGAGCGAAGCGTAGTTTTTGGTGTTATTACTTTTTAGCCTATTTAAGAAAACAGAAACATACAAGAAAGCATACATAAATAGAAAATCATGTGCTAATTTTAGAATTTTGATGCTGGAAATAAATTTATTAAACTTATTTACCCAAACTCACTGGAGAAAGAAGATTAAATAATCTAATATACTTTTCTACAAGAAATTTCTCTATAAAAGGGAATGAAATATTATTTCTATTTCACGTTTTTACAGAGTTCTGGTCTGGCTCAAAAGTTGCCTTCCAACATTCATATCTTGACTCTAGAACCCTGGAAAGATGGAAGTGTTTTATTGAGACTGGAGCATCTCTTTGAAGCAGGCGAATCAGTCGAATATTCTAAGCCAGTCACAATAAATATACAGGTAGGTTTAATGTTTCGTATTTCCCTAACCGTTTTTCCTGATAATTTCCCTCTTCCTTTTCATTTTGTTTTCCCTGAACCAGTCCCTCTCCCTGGATATGCCCATGGTATCTGGACCTGTCTTTCTCCCTAATCCTGCTCCTATCTCTGTCCCCGACATTGTCTTTCCCCCTGTTCCTATCTTCTTCTCTTCGTATTTCGTTGTATCTGTGGGTTTTTATTTTCTGTCCATCTCCCTAGACGCTTAATTATCTTCTTCCCTGTTCATGACCTTGTCCCTGTTCCTTTCTTAATTTACTTTCTCTGAGCCGGTCCCCTATATATTCCTATATTCCCTATATTCCTGATCCTGCCTATATCCCTGTCTTTGTTTCTTTTCCGTTTCATGTCGTTTTTCATATTCCTGTCCCTTTCCATTTCCCTATCCCTTTCCTTAATGCTTGTTCCTATCACTTCCTTTGATCCTATTCCTATCCCTTTTCATTTTGTGGACGCTGACCCTGTCTCTATCACTAAATTTGGCTATGGTCTTTTCCCTATATTCGTAAATTTCCCTATCCCAGGTCGTTTCCCTGCCCCATCCCTGCTAACGTCCTTGTCTCTTCCTCTTGCCCTTTCAAGTTCCCTTTCTTATTTTATTTCCCTGTATCTATCTCTGCCCTTTTTCATTCCCGAGTCATTTTCCTTTCCCTTTCCTTAATAAATAGTAGTCGCAATGTAAAACAATTGAAATTTTGTTCCTATTGCTATCCCCGTCTCTTTTCGTTTCTTTGACGCAGACCCAGTCCCTATCCGTGGATTTCGCTATTTTCCTTTCCCTATAATCATACATTTCCGTATTCCAGGTGATATCACTGCTCCATCCCCCTTAAGGTCCTTTTCTCTAGCCCTTGCCCTTTCTATTTTCCTTCTACTTTTCATTTCTCTACCTCTATCTCTCTCCTTTTGCATTTTCCTGCCCAATTACCTTTCCCTTGCCCGTTCGCTTAATAAATAATAGTATCCTTGTACAAAATGTTAAGTTGTTAAACAACAACTTTTTATTAAATTAAACAAATATTTTTCAGGAACTATTCTCAGATTTCGCCGTAACTGGAGTTCATGAAACCACGTTAGGTGGCAATCAGTGGTTAGAGGATAACGAGCGTCTCAAATGGGTTCCCGACCAAGACTATGTAGTAGGAAACACTCCTACTGTTCATCCCATTAATACTGAAACCGGAAACGAGATGGAAGTGCTATTGATGCCAATGCAAATTCGTACCTTTGTTGTGAATGTCTCACCTCGCGACAGTAATAGTGATTCCAGATATATGTAATATTAAAACAGAGAAAGGTAAAACGGTGCTAAGTCCACTTTTGACGAAACTCAATTTTCTTCAAAAATTTTACTTACTTGCTTCTTTACACCTATTTTAATAAAAGAATGAAGTTTTTGTAATTTCTACATTAAAATTGAATTTTAAATGTATTCAAACATTAAATAATTTTAAGCAATTTAAACTAAATGAATAATATTGACTAAAATATTAAATTTTCTAAACAGTTCTATGGTCAGTATAGGATTTAAAAATCATTCAACAATTTAAAGTATTATTATACAGCAGCGTATTTAATATGATATATCCTAACATATATTTTTTCACAATTATTATAAAATGAATCCATAAGTCTAAAAAAGTATAATTTACTCAATCGGTTGTAAATTGTTCCTCCAGTGATGCTTTGTGTCTCCACTGTAAAATCACGTTGATTGGACTCAGCAACGTTTAGCATTCTCCTCTTCAATTATACAATTTTTAACAATATATTTTCCTATCAGATTTAGTATTATTATACTATCACTTTACTATTAGTTTTTTACCATTTTATTATTCATTCTTTATTACCTTGTTTTTGTGTGAAATAAAAATATTGCAGCAATGTAAGAAGAATGGCTTCTTAAAATTGACTTAAAGATCCTAATAAATTGCATCATAATAATATTTTATATCCAATGCTCTCATATGGGTTTCAATGTTTAATTTTAAACTAGCATATGTCGGATATTGAGATCAAAGGGCATAGAGGGATTCTTTTTTTCGAAATTAGAATTAAAATTTTTAAAGCTGAATAAAACTCGGATATAACACCCCCGGATATACTCCTTTCGAGAATTGACGCCGCGCCGCCGAGAAGTGTCAGCAGACCCAAAATCCGCACTAAATCCAGATTTTACTGTCCTTTAGTCGATTTTCCAAAACTAGAAAACAGATTTTAATATAAAAAAATTCTGTTTCAGTTTCACAGTCTAAAATCGAAGAATTTGAAATCGTCAGTCTTAAAATTTTAATAATTATAAAAACATAGAACGATTTGAGTTATTATATGTGTGTGTGTGTGTTTGTGTGTTACAGGCAATGTATATAATCCGGCATTATATATAATTCCTAGGCATTATATATAATGCCCAACAGAGGCCTGGAAAAGTATGTAATACTCTCTATTATACCGATTATCTAGGCATTATATATTATCATGCCTAGAGGAGACCAGGAAAAGTGTATAATAAATATTCTCGATTATTTTATTGAAATTTTTCCTTTTTTTTAATTTTCCTTACTTTGGTGATTTCAAAGATATTAAGATGTATTTTTCTAATTATTCCTAGTGAGGCACAATTAAAAAAAAGATGAATGAAACACTTTAACAAATTTTTCTATTTTTCAAAAACAAATTTTAAAACTCAATTTAAAAAAAAATCCCCTTTTGATTTTCTTTAAATTCTTTTTTTAAATATTTTTCAACTTTTTTAATAGTGTGAGCTAATGATTAATTCAAGCAGACAAACTTAATTGTTGCTGCAGTTTAATATTATTTTAAATAATATTTTCTCTGAATAATGCTCTAAAGTTCCGTTTTTTTTAAATATTCAACATTTTGTCCACGTTTTAAGTAGTTTAAGATAATAATTCATTCAAAGTTCAACCGGATCCCCCTAATAATGACGATTCTGAATAAAATTTTGAAAAAACTCCTTTTTCTTATAAATACGTGTTTAACTTCAAGATTTGACATGAAATTGTTCATTTTATAAATTGTCGGGGCATTTTTTAAAGTTTTTTTTTTAAATCGCATCCATTTTGTATTAGTCTTAATCCAACATTAATTGAATGTTCGGGAACCATAAAGGGCTAACTCTTCTTTCGAAAATTTTTCAGGAGAATGAAAAAACATCACCTGTAACGTTTATTAATGGAACAAACATCAAAAGTTTGTTCGTTCTCCAGAAAAACTGATATAAATATTCATCGGGTTTCTCATACAGTCAGTAGTGATGGTAAAGTTCCTCTAAAAATTTTTTTAGAAATGTGGTCCTCCATTCTTTTACTATATTTTTCGGTAATGATACTTTCAGTTTCTACAAACGCCAACTTTATTCCCGACAATCTAAAATCAACAACCTGTGGATATGAGGTAATATTTATCATTTTTTTCATAAAATATAATATTAGTTCAACAAATAATATAGAAAATCTTTAGAATCAATATAATTTATGGAAAAAGATGTCGAAATCCAAGTTTTTCCACTTCTGGGAATTAAGGATCAAATTGAGGATTAAGACACAATATTTCTTTTTTGAAAATGTTGAAATAAAAACTTTTTTATGTCTGAGAATGAATGCTGAAATAGAATTTAGAAAAAATATTGAAATTTTTCTTTTATAAAGATTTTCTATCCACGCTTTTTTGCAGACGGAAATAAATAGTGAAATTAATGATTGAGGACTGAGAATTATGGAATTTTTTCACATTCGAGAATGAATGATGAAATTAAGGATTGAGGAAAAATATTTCCTTTTTCAAAAGATGTTGAAATCCAAGCGCGTTTACGTCCTGGAATGAATGATGAAATTGAGGATCGAGACAACATATTTCTTCCATCCAAAAATGTTGAATCCAAGCTTTTTTGCAACCGAGAATGAATAATTAAATTAAGAATTGAAAAAATATCAATATTTTCTTTTTCAAAAGATTTTAAACCCAAGCTTTTTAAAGTCCGAAAACGAAGGATGAAATGGAGCATTGATAAAGAAGATAGAAATAGTTACTTTTTAAAAAGATTTTAAAATCCAAGTTTTTTCAGTTCTGGGAATGAATGATGAAATTGCCGAATAAGAAACAATATTTCTTTTTTGAAATTGTTGAAATACAAACTTTTTTATGTCTGAGAATGAACGCTTAAATAGAATATTGAAAAATATTGAAATATTTTTTTTATAAAGATGTTCTAACCCAAGCTTTTTTGCGAACGGAAAATAATAATGAAATTAGGGATTGAGGATTGAGAAAAAGATCAATGTAATTATTTCTTTAAAAGATATTCTAATTTTTTTACGTTCGAGAATGGAATTTTTTCACATTTGAGAATGAATGATGAAATTAAAGATTGAGGATTGAGAAAAACATCAATGAAATTATTTCTTTAAAAGATGTTCAAATTTTTTACGTCCAAGAATGGAATTTTTTCACATTTGAGAATGAATGATGAAATTAAGGATTGAGAAAAACATCAATGTAATTATTTCTTTAGAAGATATTCAAATTTTTTTACGTTCGAGAATGAAATTTTTTCACATTTGAGAATGAATTAGGAAATTAAGGATTGAAGATTGAGAAAAATATCAATGTAATTCTTTCTTTAAAAGATATTCAAATTTTTTTACGTTCGAGAATGATATTTTTTCACATTTGAGAATGAATGATGAAATTAAGGATTAAGAATTGAGAAAAACATCAATGTAATTATTTCTTTAGAAGATATTCAAATTTTTTTACGTTCGAGAATCAAAATTTTTCACATTTGAGAATAAATGATAAAATTAAGGATTAAGGATTGAGAAAAACATCAATGTAATTATTTCTTTAGAAGATATTCAAATTTTTTTACGTTCGAGAATGAAAATTTTTCACATTTGAGAATGAATAATGAAATTAAGGATTGAGGATTGAGAAAAACATCAATGTAATTCTGTCTTTAAAAGATGTTCAAATTTTTTTACGTTCGAGAATGCAGTTTTTTCAGATTTGAGAATGAAATGTGAAATTTAGGATTAAGGATTGAGAAAAATATCAATGTAATTATTTCTTTAAAAGATATTCAAATTTTTTTACGTTCGAAAATGAAAATTTTTCACATTTGGGAATGAATGATGAGATTAAGGATTGAGGATTGAGTAAAACATAAATGTAATTCTTTTTTTAAAAGATGTTGAAATTTTTTTACTGTTGAGAATGAAATTTTTCACATTCTCGAATGAATAATAAGATTGAGGATTGAGGAAAAATATTTCCTTTTTCAAAAGATGTCGAAATCTAAGCGCTTTTACGTCCTGAAATGAATGATGAAATTGAGGATCGAGAAAAAATATTTCTTCCATCACAAAATGTTGAAATCCAAGCTTTTTTACAACCGAGAATGAATAATTAAATTAAGAATTGAAAAAATATAAATATTTTCTTTTTCAAAAGATTTTAATCCCAAGGTTTTTTATGTACGGGAACGAAGGATGAAATGGAGGATTGAGAAAAAAGATAGAAATAGTTACTTTTTAAAAAGATGTTAAAATCCAAGTTTTTCAGTTCTGGGAATGAATGATGAAATTGACGATTAAGAAACAATATTTCTTTTTTAAAAATATTGAAATACAAACTTTTTTATGTCTGAGAATGAACGCTTAAATAGAATATTGAAAAATATTGAAAGATTTTTTTTATAATGATGTTCTAACCCAAGCATTTTTGCGAACGGAAAATAATAATGAAATTAGGGATTGAGGATTGAGAAAAAGATCAATGTAATTCTTTCTTTAAAAGATATTCAAATTTTTTTACGTTCGAGAATGGAATTTTTTCACATTTGAGAATGAATGATGAAATTAAAGATTGAGGATTGAGAAA
>JAWWLR010221672.1:0-12594 GCA_035041075.1 Acraspis erinacei | reverse complement strand
ATAAAAATAAAATTTAGGGTTTGTTGAACCAATTCGTTAATAAAAAATGAATTTATTCGTGCTTTCAGTATCAAGTGCATCTTTCCTGCCGAAATTGGGATCTTCTAAAAATAAGAAGTCAAGTAAAGCTGGGACATCGACCTCTGGTAAGTTGGGATTGTCATCAGGTCTTAACTTTACTTTCCACTATCCCTGCTCCTTTTCGACGTGAACCCCCCGTTCAAATTGCTAATGTAGTTTATGAATTACAACTAAGTACTCCTTACTTCAGAAAAAATAAAATAAATTGTAGGGTTTGTTGAACCACTTTGTCAATAAAAAATCAATTTATTCATGCTTTCAGTATCAAGTGTACCGTACCCAGAAGTCCCTGTAGGTCACGGATATCTTCCGTTACCTGACCATCCTGATAAAAAGAAGAAGGCTGTACCTGTGGAACCAGTAGAAGATTATATGTCGAGAATGTACTTACATGAAGGATCGTGGGATTCGCGATATCATGGTCCAGGAGACCCATCGGACCCTATCTGGAGGCGAATGCATTCACCTGAACATCGGCGGGAATCGTCAGTTTATTATGGAAACCATCCATGGGACCCTAGGATAATGGAGATGCATTCACATCACCATGATCGGGAATCGCAAAAATATGCTGGAAAAAAAGGACCAGACCCTAGGATGTATAGGATGCATCCAAGGGAATATGAATTGGCAATGGCACGTGCACGTAAGGTAGAACCGGACCCTAATCTCAAGAGATTGCATTTTAAGGGCAACCCAGATGTTAGAGCATCGTACACCGAAGAAAATAAACTTCATTCTCTCGTCATTGATGGAGAGGTTAATCTCATCAAGGACCTTGCAACAACAAGTAAGTATCATAATTCGAAACCGAAAGTAGAATCTAGACCAAAAATTAGGGAATGCTGCGTCATACATCTCGCTTAAAAAAAATTATTGTTAGTCCACATGCATTAAGGGAACATTAGGTGGCCCAACAGTATATGGTGAAACAAATGATTATTATTTTTATTAACATTTAATTTGCATAAAAGTTTAAAATTGTGATTTTTCAAAATCAAAAAACGCATCCTAGCGTAAATTGGATCAAAGAAGATTTACAGATACAATTTAGAAAAAAAAAATTTAATTTAAAAATTTTTAATTTATTATTAAATTTTGATTAACGAAATTAACAGGTCTTTTTTATATAGGTAACCGGCTGTCCCAAAATTTAATTATTTCATTTTGAATGTTTTTTACTATAAAAAATATATGCTTCCTATCAAAAATGATTATTAACGAATTTGTAGTTTTTTGGGGTGAAAAGCTTTTGTTTGTTATTTCGTAGTTTAGGTATTTTATCCATAAGTTTAAATTTTGTTTTTAACATTGTTTTTCATGAATAAAAAAACGACAAAAATGTTTATTAAGAAAAGTGATTCATAACGAATTTATTGTTTTTTTTTATGAAAAACTTTTTTTCGTAGCTTGTGTCGTTGATCCCAAAAATTTGTATTTCTTTTATTTTAAAGTTTTTTTATGATTCAAAGGCAAAAAAAAAACGTTTTATTAAAACGTATTATTTTTTTAATTGGAGCCCAGTCTCGAAACAAAATGGATATTGTAAAAATAGATATGAAAATTAATTTTCGTAGTGAATATTTTGAAAACTAGGAGAAAAATAAAAAAATGAAAAAATTGTTATATTTTATGTTAAAATAATTAGTTCTTGATACAAAAAAGGAACTCTTACCAAAGTTCATAAGTTTTTAATCAAGTAGTTGGATTCTCAGTAAACTGCATACATCTTGAAAAAACTTTATTACAAAAAAGTCTAATTTTCTAGCACATAATCCAGCTTAATACCTAATAATTATCAACAATTATTGTTCAGTTTTCATGTCAATGGGATGTTTTAGATTTTATATTTGTCTGTGATTTTTCCGAATTTAGGATTTTATTCGCTTTATTATTATTAAGTTACCACACATTTGATCAGATCTTTCTCCAAATTCTAAATCCGAATGATGATTCTTAGCATCTCCAAACAAAATAATGTATATGATTAATGTATATTTAATAGTGTATATATATAAAAAAATGTGTGTAATTCCGATGAGCGTATGCTTGCCATTACGAGTAGCTCTAAGTTAATATTTTTTTTTAATATTCAAATTACTTAATAAATATACTTTTCTTTTACAACCAGCTGGAGTTACATCAGAAATTCCTACGAATGCTATTATTTTGCGGGCGAACAGTAAATTTATGGGGAAAAGAATTGGAAAATACAATGGATTACAGTTTATGAAAGATGGTGAGTCATACTTTAAAGAAATAAGAAATGATCTAGGAAAATTTAAGAAAATTCTGTCTGAAATATCCTGAGCTTATCAAGTTAACTTTCTGTAATTTTACCCATTTGTTATTTTACAAAACAGTTTTTCTTGAATTAAAGTGCACATACAGTCCAGATATCCCGTATGGAGAAACGTCGTTTTAACTTTTTAACTAGAAGCTGGGCATAAATAACGTACATTTTTTCCTTAAATTAAAAAAAATCATTTTTAACCAAAATTTCAATTTTCAACCAAAGAAAAAGAGCTTTCTATAAAACAAGGCAAATTCCCAAACACGAAAAATAATTATCAAAGAAAAAACAAGAAGAAATTTCAATAAAGACAAATTTTTTAACAAATAGCTCAATTTTCGATCAAAAAGATTAATTTCGTACCGAAAAATACGCAACAATATACAGACAATTGATCTTAAGTATTTGATTTTTCTACTAAAAGAAAACTGTAAATAAATACATGAAATTTTTAGTTAAAAATTCATTTTTAATTTAAACATAAACGTTACACAAAAACATTAATTTTCTGCCAAAAAGTGCAATTTGCTAGCATCCTGTCAAATTTCTAAACCAAAAGAAAGAATTTTACAAAAAAAAGTTGAAATTTCCAGTCGAAATAATAATTTTCAAAAATAAAGTTACTTTTCAATACAAGCACACAATATTTCTATAAAAATTTCATTTTTCGAACAAAAATTACATTGTTATAAAGAAGATTAATTTTCTAATAAGAAAACGAATTCTCAATCAAATACATAATTTTTAACCAAATAGATGAACTTTCTGCAAACCTGTTAAAGTTTCAAGACAAATTGATAATTTTTTTATTGCAAAACATGAATTTTTGACGAGGCAGGTTAATTTTTTATTAAAAATGACAAATTGGCAATAAAATATAATTAATTTGAACCAAGAAGTTCATATATCTACCAAAAGAGATGAATCGTTAACAAAATTCATACATTGTTTAAACAAATATTTGAATTGTCAATGCCAAAATTAATATGTGACTAAAAATGATCAATTCTGAAAATAACACAAGTTTTACAACACAATCATGAATTTTCAACAGACAAGATTAATCTTCATCTAAAAGAGAATAACAGCCAGCTATAAAAATCCATACATTTTTAATCAAATCGTTCTAGGTTCTACCAGAAAAGGCGAGCCTTCAACTACAAATAGAAACTTATAACCAAATATCTGAAAGCTCTAAATACTTTTGGGACTCTCTCCTAACTTGATTTACAAAATATTTATAAACATAGCGTCGCTGCCCATAGAAAATGAAATTTTCTATTTTTTCATAATTTTCTCAGCATTTTTGTACTTTTGGCGTTTGTCTTCTAGACACTCTACCTGGTTAATTCGATAAAACATGTAGCAGAGGCTTGAACTGTAAAGGAAACTTTTTATATTAATCAAAATTTGGTCAAATTTTCTGTAAACGTAATTTTTTAAATATAAGAAAATTTTAAATATTAAAAAAAAACGAAACGAAAATATAATTAAAAAAAAACTAATTGGCTGTCTCGCAGTTACGCATAATTAACACAGCAGTTATAATTGAATGTTTAAAAAAAATCTTTACATTAATCAATACATTTTTCTTATATTTCGTTAGTCAAACTTGGCTTGCCTTCAATACCAATGACAGCAAAAGCTTGGGATTATCTTGAATATCTGCAGAATCCTTATGGATACTTTAATGCTGAAATCCAATTTCGTAAGTTTTTGTTCGACAATCCACCTGAACCTGCTCCTGCACATGCACTTGGATCTGCTTCTGGATATCCAGCTGCACATGCACCCACATCTACATCTGAGGCTAACAATGTACCTTTATTACCACAATTACTTCCAAGAAAACACTATTGAGATCCCTCCATTCTTTTTTCTCAATGTTTACCTCGACGACCGTTGCCTGTCCACTGCTGTCGCTTGGCAATGTATCTGGGTACTGGGCGGTTCAACTTCTATTTCTTCAGTGAGAAGGAGCACGCATATGTTGAATGCCTCAAGAGTACCCATGAATTTTCGTGAGCTAAGCTTGCCATAGTTGATGCTAATATGTTCTTCAGTCGCCTAGTTTTTCTTTATATTCATTGCCTTTTTCCGTTCCTTTGGCTGAACAATTCAAATTATATTTTAAGTGTTTAACAGTCCAAGGTTTTTCGGTTAATTATAAATATAAATTAAAAGTGTTCTGTTGGAATACATGGTTATAAGCCAGAATAATTATTATTATTGTCAGAGCAGTATAATAAGTAAGTCTTCTTTGATGCAAGTGTGTTCTATTGTTCATCAATTGTATTTTTCTTCATTATGGACTATAATCTTATAGAAATTAAGTTAAAATTATTTTTTATTATGTTATATTATGATTCTACAGTTATTATTAGAATATCATTATATTTGTGTCGTATGGATTGACGTGAAGCATGGCGAGACTATTCGTCAGGGACAGCTTGTAAGGACAGCTGATTAAGGAAAGATGCGAGGTTAGTGTGTTGTCCTAAAAAATCCTCACCATGTAGAGAAAGTCGCGCAAAGCCGTTGCCCCGCCTCGTCCAGGGAACCAATGAGGTAGAGCAATTAAAGCTGCATGTTTCAGCCAAAGATCCATTCAGTCTGCAACCTCGTACTCGGAACTATGGATTTTTGACTCCAGTCAGTAGTAGCGGGTTTGACACTTTCGAGTCCGGCGACGGCCAGTACAGCTTTGTAGCATGTCAAACTTGGACGTTGTAAAATTAGTTAAATTTCTGTATTTTATTTAATAACTCGTCGACAACAGTATCCGGTATTTAGCCGTCGACAGTCACCATACTTAAAATTTACTTCTGATGTATCTCCCATGAAAACTCCAATTGTAGCGTTTGTTTCAATAAAAAGTTTGTATTAAGTGCAATTCAAATTTGTAAATTGAATTTAATACCTCTCGTCTCAGTATCAGAGGTTTGTTTCACGTAGTATTTTTCTAAATCACGAGGACGTTTGGTAACCAATTATAAATTCAATTTTCGTACCATAATATGCGGAATAAGTAAACATTACATATGAAGAACTATTCGCCATTAGATGATCTACACATGTCTTTAAGACTACTTTTTACTAAGGTTTTGATTTTAATGGTGATACGCTCCTAAATAAATGGAAAAACTCATTTTCTGTCTTAGTTATGCAGCATATACGAAAAGAGTTCCTACAACAAATTCTTTGTGTTAAGAAGACCTAGGGAGTCACCTGTAAATATTTTATGACAGAACAAACAGAACGTATCGTAAGTACTTAAAAAAAGAATATAACCCCAAAAAATATAGATTGAAGAAATTGTGTGAGTTTTTTTCAAGTTATATATAAAAAATCAGTAACTTAAAAAAAAATTACCGGTACGGACGATTTTTGTCTAGACTTCTGGCGTTTCTTCAGTTTGCTACAAATAATTTTTTTTAGTTTCTTAGAAATCAATAAATATTTTGCAATTATCACGTTCTGAAAAATGATATTAGAATATCTTCTAAAATATATTTCTTAGCACCAGCAATGAATTAAGTAATTAAATGGTTCTGAAAGCAGCATTCAGACAAACTTTCATTTTATCTTCTTACACATACAATTCAGTGCAGAAATAACTAAAATGATGTCCGTGCCATAGTAAGTGCCAAGTAAAAAGATCGAGTTTAAAATAAAATTGTTAAATATTAAAATATTTAAGGCTAATTTTATAAATAAGGAATGATGTTTATTTGTTTTGTATTGGAATTTCACAAAAACTATATGCACGCTCTAGAAAACTTCCTGACATTTCCTGTTTTCCCACATTTTACAGGTATGGCAAACACCAGGTTCAAAGAATGCCTGCGTTTTTTTAAAGATACTTAGAGGTTTTCCAAGTTCTGTTCAGTTTGACCAAGTATTTTTGATAAGTAAACATGCATTATCCTCTCGCTACGCGCTCGGTCCATCTATTTACTGCACATTTTGCGCAAGCCTTTTAAACTTGAAGGTCGAAGCATCAAAAACTGCAATATGGTAATTGTAGATTCTCTTCGGTCATAAGGTTAAATTGCTCCTGATTCCTCTTCTTAAAAAAAAAATGCTCCTAAATATTTTGAAAATGCGCTTATTTTTTGAATTTCCATCCAAAATAGCTGGTTTACGAACTCGTTCTTTCCTTCTATGGCCTAAAAAAGTGTGCCAAAGCAGAATCCAATCCGATCAATCTTTCGAAAGTTACCGCTTCTACAGAATACAGAATACAAACTTCAGACAGATAGACAGAGTGACAGACTCTTTCGTAAACATATTTTTTTTACTCGACAGTTCTCAAAACGTGAAGATTTGATAAAAAACGACAAAGTTAAATTTTACATAAAACCAATACCTTCTCATTAGGATGAGAATGTAAAAACCTGGGTACTAAATATCATGATCCTTAGCAGATACAATTAAAGAAGGCAGTTCTCGACTCGACCACCATCGAATTCGGACGTTTCCACGAGAGTGCCCAATCTTGGTGTTATTGTTAGTGTTTACATTCGCACGCGCGTTCCACTTTCAAGTAGTGAATAGTAAAGATGTTACAAATCGTGTCAGTATTGTTGAAAGCACACCCTCGTTCATTACCCAAATCGTGATGACCCCCAAAAGTTGTGAACCCGATAGCCTAATAAATGTATCAGTCATGAATGACAGAACATCGAACAGCTCTACAATAAATAATTATGGCGACGCTGCAAATCCTTAAAAAAGACCAGGCTATTGTCATCGACGCCATTGAAGGTATCTCTATGGATGAATTTGCGAATACTGTGGGACGGCTCGTCAGTTCCAGCAGCATTAGATTTGCTTGTAGCATCTCCAATGGAAGGGTATATGTGTTCTTAGATAGTAAAAGACTGCCGATGCTCTCGCAGAAAAGGAGGCGTCTATAAACATAGGTGAACATATTCTGCAAATACGACCTTTGATAATTAGAAATACACGGCTAATTCTGTTCAGTGTATTTCCTGTTATTCCACACTCTGTACTGCCCATGCTTTGCTCACTACTTAAGTTTTAGATGGCAGATATACATTCACTCTGCCAGTTTATGAAATATACAAGAATCCTTACAAGTGACTCATGATGACACTTCATATTGGATCTACCTTTCTACTGATAGTGTAGCCTGCTTTTTATGCAAACAATCAGGACACATTGCAAAGAATTGCAAAATCGTCCTTTTAGTCCCGCAAGAAAATACTATCGAATCCAACCAAACTTTTACTGAAGATATCTCATGCTAAGTCAAAGATAACTCCTCAAACCTCGAATCATGCAAGTTTCCTCTACTCCCACCCCCGGGCCCTGAACTTATAGAAATTATGGAAATTGTCTAGCGCTTCATAACAAGATTCCGAAATTGTACTAAACCCGGAACAAAATCTCGAAAATAATAACCACACAAATTTCTAAGAACATGCGAAAAAAGTTAAATAAAAGAAAAAAAAATGATTATTCTGAAAATACGAATAGCAAAACGAATGATGAACTACTAGGTTCAATACAATCAATTTATGAAGATTCTCCAGACAAATACACTCTTAACTACTTACAATTTAAAAGTTTCTTCGACAAGGTACGAGGTACATCCAATACAGCTTCTGTTGCCAAAGAATACACTGACAATACCTGAGCTCTGATAACGTTGACAAAAGAATTATATCCGTGCTTAACAGAGCGTGCAACACAAATAAAATGCACCAAAATATTTAACAAACTTCAAAAATCGTTGGTAGGGAATGAAAATACCAGCTCTGATCACGAGTATCTGACAATTTCGGAAGAAAATAAAAACTATGACACTTCATTTATATTAATGGCTTTAAAAATCATTCAATAGTACCTACATAAATGAGATCTAGCTTCGACTTCAACTCCTTAAATTACTTATTAAAGATCAAGTTCCATCCATTGTGTGTTTCCAGGAAATCTTGCGTCATTCTTAAAAATCGCTCGAATACCAATTTTGCCAGTCATAGTGTATCAATTTACATTAAAAATAATATATATTACAAAGAAGTTCAATATAATTGTAACCTTGAAGCTATTGCGTTGTCTATCCTTACCCCAGCTAAAATATGCATATTCAATGTATACATTTCAAATCTGTACGAAATAAGTCTCTTGAGCTCAAACAACTCACTGATCAACTTCGAAAACCATTTATTCTGCTAAGAGATTTTAATAGCCATAATTCTCTCTGGGGTTCGAATCACACTGACATCAGTGGTAGGATAATTAAACTGTTCTTGGATCAACCACCACGCTTTGTTCTTCTGAACAAAAAGTAACTAACACTTGCAAATATAGCTTAAAATAGAAATTGGGAATCCTCCGAGGATCTTTGTAACATTGACCACTTTCCTTTAAAAATAGAAATACAAAATCCTCACCTAACCCTTTATAATTATACACATAGATGAAAATGTCAATCAGCCGATAGGAAGAGATTTTATACATCATTTAAACACCTTGGTGGAATCCAGAAGTGGAGGAAAAACTTAAGAAAAAGAAACACGTTTATATTGTATATAAAAGGCATAAGACAAGCGAAAACAAAATTGAATTTAAGAAACTTCAAGCCAGCTCACGGAAGATAAATAATGAAAGTAATACAACTTCTTGGATCGACCCTACTTCTTCTCTTAAATACAACACTCCAAACTCACAGGTGTGGAAAAAGATCAACATAATCGATGTGGTATCATTTACTGTTCACATCACAATCTTAATAAAGTCCGATGGTAATATCGCAACAGATTACAAAGAAATTGATGATCAGCTTGCGAATAACTATGCCTCAAATTCCAATAATGCAAACTAAGACCCAAATTTCCTTGCCTTCAAGATCGACAACAAGAGCCTTATAAGTAGACACAGGACCGTAAGAGGCACGGAAAAATTCCAGTTTTAGACATGCAGTCACTGTTTTGGTCGTTGAACGAACTATCCTTGCTTATACCATAACTGCTGCTTCGCGGTACCCGAAAATGTATCACCACGACTAGTAAGGTATCAGGCAGTAACAATTACTGCCGATAACTAACTCGTTACGTGCGGGTCAGGTCTTGTTAGGTGGTGGGGCGCTGCATGGGCGTAGCAGCTGATCTTGGTATCATGCCAACCTCAGTGCGATTACAGTGAATCAAGTATTTATTAAAAGAAAAGGTATACCACAGTCAAAAACAAATAAGAAGAATTGATTGAAACAAAAACAAAAATGAAAACATGTCACGCTTATGTTGTTAATTTCATTCTTAAACTCTTTTATATTTTATTGGAACAAAAAAAAACACTTATTTATCTGCAATTGGGAAATATAAACTATCCCTTACTTCAGATGATATTCGAGAGAAGTTTGAAATATTTACTAGATCTTAGGTTAATTCAATGATTATCTTAAATAGATTTTATGATAAATTACGTGTTCACATTTAGTGGTAGAGCCTAAAACTGCGCGCACCGTGGAAGTTGTAGTATGCACAGTAACTATTAGTTAACAGCTCTGTTTTAATCCTCTCCGTTTACGTAACGCATTCATCTACGAGCAACCTCTCTTAGATGTTTCCTAAGGTATTGAAAAATGCTACGAAAAGGTCTGTCAACATAGCATATTAGAAATCTTAAGTAACAAGGGTGCAGATAGTACGATGATAACTATAAAAAATTTCCTTCCCAAAAGAATGATACAAAGTCCGAGTAAATGTTACCTTTCAAAAGAACTGAACTCGAAAATGGATTTCCCAAGGATCTCTTTTTAGTATTACGCTATTTCTAATTAAATTAAATTATGCAGCTTTCTGTATTTGTCGACCTGTCAGACAAATTCTTTTTACCGACGATATGACAATCTTCTCGAGTGCAAGATATATAAAAACAACGCAGGAACTTATTCATGACTGTCTTAATAAACTTCAAGATTGGGCTAGCAAGACTGGCTTTATTTTTTCAAAAAAAGCCACTTGTATCTTATTCTCTAAACATAAATCGGATAATCAGAATCCCAAATTACTCTTTGATACCTACACATTAGAATCATTAAAGCCCTTGCAAAAAGGATCTGGGGAGCAGATCAAAAAATGCTAACTAACGCATACAAGTATTTTTTCAGATCTAAACTGGGTTATGGATTCTCAATTTATACCTCTGTCAAATCTGGTGATCTATAACAGATCTATCCCATACATAATACAGGTCTGCAACTCGCTTTGGGGGCATTTTTTTCCAGCACGATAGGTAGCATTCTCGCAGAAACTCAAGAAAAACCACTAGTTACCAGAAGAAAGCAGCTTAGCCTGACTTACGCTATTGAAATTGCCAAAGGCACCAAAGGCACAAGAAGCATCCAAAGTCATAAGTACCTCTCGATGTCAGAATAAAAACTTAGCTACCAGAACTAAACGTTGAAATGGCAACAATTGCTCCCAGAAGATTTTATAATTCTCCCTACTGGCAATTGGCAGGTCTGACTGCAATCACTTAGTTGAAGGAACTGCCCAGAAATCAAACCGATTTGATTCAATACAAAGCTGCGTTTACGCAAATAGTAAACATGTTCCTAATCATATACCTTTCTATACTGAAGGATCAAAAGCAAACACTGGATGTGGATTCGCTATGGTTACACCTGGAAACTAATTCCAGCATAGATTACCTGATTTCTTTAGTATTTTCAGATTCGAGACTTACGCTATCAACAACACCCACAATTCTATCACATAGTTCAAGAAATTCAAGAATTATATTGGACTCTAAGAAACCTAGAAAACGAAATCAACCTAGTCTGGATAACATCTCATTAGGGAATCAAAGGAAATGAACCAGCAGACGCTCGAACCAAATCAACATGTCTACTCCATGTACCTGCCGTGTCGGTTACTGTACATTATAAAAACTTCCGGAAATATCTACGACAAGCTGTCAAAAACTTCTGGAATGATAAATGAAAATTCTCCAACAACACCAATTGCACCAGGTTAGAGAAGATTGTTTCCAAAAAAATCAAATCATCTTAGAAAACCGTAGAGAGCAAGTGACGTTAACTAGGATGAAAATCGGACAATCTAATTTAAACCATTCCCACTTAATCGCCAAGACCGGGCCAGGACAACGTGATCTCTGTGAAGTTCCTGACTCCATAGTCATATATTGGTCGAATGCAAAAAATACAGCGATAAACGGATTCAGCACAAAATCGGGCTGAGTTTAAGAAAATGCTGACCGATCCATCTACATTGAATAATGTATTTAACTATATTCAAGCTATCGATATCCGGCATCTCATCTAGAGGATTTCATACATTGTTATTATTTTTCTGTGATTTTCTTACACACATTAACTGTATTTCATATTTATATTCAGGGCTCAGAATCATACACTACGTACCTGAGAGCTATGCATAATGTTGGATAAGGTAGAGTCTAGAATTATAACTATTTCAAGAGTTGCATGTATTCTTAGTTTGACAAAGATGATCTCATTGCGATGTCTCCAGGTATTTTTTTAATTGTTTCAAGAAACTAATTATTTAAACAATTATATTTTTAATAATTTTTAAACTCAAAATACTCGATACCATTTTCGAAAATTTAGGAAATCGTTTGACATAATTTGAAAGATTTTTCAATTTTCTTTTGCATAAGATATTTCAATATTAAAAATCATGTAAAATTTTTAGTCGAATCTTAAGAAAATTCGGTTTTGCTCAACTTTCTTATCATTAAACACTATGCAAACGTTTCCTGATTTTTTTAATTCTGAAAAATTTTAAAAATATCTTTCAAATCTTCAGATTCTTCTTTTTCAAGTTTAAAATTTTTTTTAAATATTCTTTTGAAATTAATTTATAAAAATAAAAACATTTTAATTCATTAAGTAAATAATTATTTTTTAATCATTTCAAACCTTCTAAATAGCTCTGAAACTTATTCAAATTAAAAAAAAAGCTTAATAATTTTGCAAAATGGAGATTCCTTCCTTAATTAAAATAATTCATAACCACAAAACAGTCTTATTCCTGATTAAATAATTAATATTTAATATATAATAATTAATAATATTTAATAATAATAATAATAATAATATTATCAATATCTGTAAACAGATTGCTTTCGGCTGTTGAAATAGCTGCTATCAAAATGGAAGTGGAACAGCAGCTTCCTAGTGATGAACTACCCTTGGAAGATGTGGA
>JAWWLR010221659.1:0-12596 GCA_035041075.1 Acraspis erinacei | reverse complement strand
GCCGGCACGCAAACGGGAGATATATTACGCGAGGCGAACGTGAGGTGTTCAGCTAGAGTGGGAACATCTCAGGCATGCGCGTGACGCAAACTGTCGCGGCGGCAGTATAAACGAAGGTTTGGTCGGAGTGCAAACTCGCATTGCGCTGACGTGCGTAGTTAGTCGCTACACCATCTATGTAATAGGCGGTTAGCAATATAAGAGTATGAAGTTTATATGAATAGTACCCATTGGTAAAATGCCCATTTACCTCGCGTCAATGGAAATACTGGTGTATTTACACATCTGTCAACCGGCAAGCAGAAAAGACATAAGAGTAAAAGAGACAGAGAGTATTTTTTTCTACAATTTACCGCTTTCTGTCGCTTTTACTCTTATGACGTTTCGGGCTGATGGAAAAGAGAGCGCGCGAATTTTAAAATGCATTCCAGCGATGTGTGTATCTCAAGCGCTGAAATTAAATTGTAAATCCAACGATGCTAGAATAAAGGCCAACGTTGTTTTGAAGTAAAATACCATCACTAAATAGCGAGATTTTTAAGAATGCTGAAACCATGGACAATTTGAAAATCAAACAATCGTTGCGGAAAGTTTACAACCCATCGCTATTATAAAATTCCATTCCTGAAGTTTATCAGATGTTTACTTATAGCAATGCGGAAAGCGCGCAAAAATTTAAATCTCTTATCCATAATTGAAAACCAATTACAGTACACACAGAGCTGTACACTTCTACTGGATACACATTAGACATATAAATGTTCAATAGGCGTCTATGACTCATATGGTTGCTGAATACAGTTTTGAGATGCACGAGGATGCGGAATGAATGTATATGATACTTATGGATGCACAGTATAATGGTTCATGTCTCGTAGGTTTCTGTGACAACACATGGATTTCAAAGCCAAAAAGATGAATTTCCTTAATAAAGCAGTCGAATTTTCAAAACCAAAATATAAAATTTTAAATAAAGTTCTATTTCAAACAAATAAAGACATTTTAAGATAAAAAAATTAATTTTACACTCCAAAAAAGTAAAATTCTAAAAAGAAGTCCAACTTTGAACAGAAAATATAAATTTTCTATTAAAATTATAAGTCTTCTACAGAAAAAAATTAATTTAAATTAGTTCTACTTAAAAGGAACGTGTATAAAAAATAATTATTCCATAATAATTAATTACCTATAAATTTATTAATCGTCATTTCGCTGTAGTTCCAGCTCTCCATTAACTTCATGTAGGAGTTCAAGTTCCATTAATCTTGCCCTGCCATGTGTCCTGTTATGAATTTTGGTAATGTAGGGATGTCAAAACTGAAAAATAAAGATTGAATTTTAATATGATACATAGAATTCAAGTTTAACTTAAATAGATAAATTTTAGAATTAACCGTGATTAATGAAATAACGATTAACATTACAAATATTTATTGAAAACTGGTACTTACAGAATAATATCGGTTAAGTGAATCTTCAAAGATATGCTCGTATGGACCATTCCGAAAGGGCGATACGTATTTTTCTGATCTTCAAACAGAATTTTTTCTAAAACGTTATGCCTATGTGAACTTTCTGCTTTGTTTTTCAAAATCCTGAATTTTTGTCTTTAAACCTCCATAACTTGTGGCCTAATTGATATATTTATTATTTTCCTTTGGATTCGAAGAGCGTTCACAGTTTACGAAGAAATTCAAAAATTACATACCTAGGAAAAAAACTTCTCCCTGCATCATAAATGCTTTAGCCTGCATGATGCTGCTAAGATGTCTTTCTTTTTGCGAGGCCGGAAGAATTTTTTTCCCTTAAAATGTAGTTGTTAAATTTTTTTCGTGAAATATGAAAAATATCGCAAAAGAACAAGTTAAATATTTCGTAGAACTTCTTTAGACTTGAAAACTTTTATCTTAAAGTCTTTTCGTATTTATCATTCTTTTGAAGAAAACGTGGAAAATTCGTTTGTAACCAAAAAAAATTCTCATGACTACAAAAGTTATTCAATTGAGTTGCTTACACTTCCATTTTTCAAAGAATTTTCTTACAACTAGTTATTAGAAATCACCATCCCTCTGCACCTAATCGCTAAGACCACTCGCTCGTATAACCTAGCCTTCCTCATTTCCCCACGCCTTCTTTCGCCTCGCTCGCATAACCCTACTTTGTGGCTTTGTCAGCTTCTGTCTCCGCGGCTAATACTTGATACTTATCTGCGATTTACAACATTTACATTTTCCTTATATCTGCTTTCTCTCCTATATACAGTCTTCCTTTTCCACTCCTCTTCATCCTTGCTTCTCTCCCGCGCCATCTTACACAACACCTTCCTTCACCCATGCTACTGCCCTTTCAGAAAAAAATAATGGGAAAAAGTGGATTTGTACTTAAATAACAAAAAATTATTCAAATATCTCTTACCCTGCCTGAGTGACTTTGAAATTTCAAAATATCGAAAAAATCGACTTTTTCGCTATTTTCTTAGATTCACGGCAATTTTTCGACTATTTGACCATGATATGTCTAAAATACGTTAAGGAAAATATATTTTCCAAATTTTACACCAATAACAACAAAATTAATTTTCGTTGTCTAAATAAGGTGAAATTTTTTTCGAGCGTACCTAGATTTACACTTTTAGAGTAAGGAGGTAATTTCAAAAAAATTTTTAATTTAAATTAGACTAAAATCCAAACTAAAATCTTATTTAACGTCCAATCATCAAATTGATGAAAAATACTTTTAAAAAAACAAGAATCCAACGAACAAATTTGGACAGCAATAGATTTTGTCGAAATTTGGATGTTGGATTCTTGTTTTTTTACCATCAACCATGTCGCTATCATACGAGTGTTATATATTTCTGAAAATGTATGCTGAATAAAATAAAATAAGGAAATAGTCGGAACATATATTGGCTTCTGTGACTGGGTACATTTTACATACCTGTCACATTAATTGGATTTCGGCTAAGTAAAATTTGGGATCAAATTGTTGCGACCAAGAGCCGAAGTTTCGACCACAGGGGCACTCATGATGAATTGTCAAACTCCTTATTTAGTCCGCCTAAAAATCTGATTCCATGTACGGTAACCTCCACCTGTCAAATGCGAGTATAGCGAAAACAACACCACGGAAGCAAGGGATGAGGCGTCACTACTTAGGCTGTACAATTGCCATTGTCCAGGGTTATGGGACTTACCACCGAACATAATCCTGACACCCAATAGTTTGTTTTCCGATCCCAGCACGAGATGGCGGGCATCAAACTTCATAGACGGGTTCTTCACTTGGCAGACAACTTACAATTCTCGATTTTGTCCCCGAGGCGTGACGTCACCACATTGACCATTGGTATCATTGACCATTGACCTGCCGCTCCATGGTTTGGCCGCCTAGTATCAGTCTAGTAACTATTCCACTACAGTTACCGGCTATGGTCAAGACCAACGTGGAACAACTAGGACTTCCCTAGAGTGTCGCCACCATCGTAACTCTACGAATGCAACTCCAGGAAGAAATGGCACCACCTAACGCAACCCTGATCGTTACGAACTGGACCCCGCCAATATCATTCGATGCCGAAACAAATGCTCTCAACAAATGTTCTCAACAAATGATCGAAAACTGGGTAAGGGTGGTCTCGACATTCGTCGGAGGAACTGGGATTCGACAATGAAGATCGACAGTCACTGGACATTATTATCGAGTAAACGATTTTGCGTGTAAATACTGTAAAACTCGGTAATTCCGTATTATCATATAACTAGGATCTAGTCAGGATTAGGTTTCCACGTGGCTTCAGTTTAGCAATTTTATATTCAGTTAAAGAATGAAGTTTATCAGACAAAAGATGTAAAATGCTCGTAAGTCTCAACAAGTGTATGCGCATGCGTGCTCACGTGTAGTCGAGATTAGGTTTTCAATTTTTAGATAGTTATATCATAGATATGTTATCACATAGGGTCTAGATTTATCATTGCGGATGTGTGTTCATAATTATTTTGAGATCAATATATTATATCGCCTCGGTATTGTCGATCACGTGGTCTGTTTAAAGATTGTAATCTGCGACGGTTAATTGGTTATTCCCGGTGTAATCTGAGTTCTGTAGTTTATCCTCAAGTTTTCACATTATATTTCCATTTTAAATATCAGATGATCTTTGTGATATGAAGAACCACCCGTGAGGTTGCTCCTCCCATGTACCCTGTAGCTTCTTTTTTTTAGGGTTTTCAGGTTCGCGGAAACTTTGGATCTTGTCTCCTTTTTTTCCTTCTATGTACATTGCCGGGTAAACTTTAGAACGTTTTAAATTACCTTTTTTTGTATCTATGGGGTCCGGCTGGCGCCCATAATCACCAAAGCTCGATATACGTATATCGATATATCTAATCGGTAAGATATACGTATATGTACATGCAGTGGCATATACATATACGGATATATAACCTAGCCGCCATTTCCGAGGCGGAATAAACCACTACCGCACTTCTTATAATATCATGAAATTCTCAAAGTATTACCAATTAACTACTTGGTACCCATTACATCGCTTGGCTTAGCCCCCTCAGCTCGCCTTACCCGCGCACCCCGCGACATTTTATTCCATTTATGGTTACCCTGCATAACTCAAGATCTAACACGCCTATATTAACATAAAAAGAAACACATTAAAAATGTTATGTTTTTCTTCCTAAATTTGGCAATCGCAATTTATTAATTTGGCAAGCCGACTTACCTTTTAGATGGTCTAGAAGTAAACTGGTCTCTGTGAAAGGAAAGTACAATTTTAATTTTCACACTCTCTAATACCAGTTTCTTTGATTTACTAAAGACCCTCGTCTTTAATCCCTCGCTGGACATGACGGCCACGACGACCGCCCTCTACCAATCTTCGGGGATGGGGCAAGCACCAACCCGTTTGACAATCCTGGCTTTTTGCCGCTAAGTCTCCCTCCCGTCTTTGGTTCGCCCTTCGCCCTTGGTTGGTCTATCATCCTTAGTTCGTCCTGCTCAAATTTTGCCACAGGAAGCAGCGGTGTCCTACCGATTGCGTCAAAATTTCGGTGACACGCCTTTCTCCCAAGCGCGCCAAAGTTAAAAAAATGTGAAATATATATATATATATATATATATATATATATAATGCTTATTTAATAACAATTAGGAGTTAAAAATGGTTTCCCAATGAAGAATTTTCAATTTGTAATTATATTTAATAATGTTCTCACTTTATTGAAAACGCATCATTTAATTACATAACTAATATATAAATAAGCAATAGGTTGAACAACTTAATAATGTATAAAGTATAAAACCGAATTTGGTATTTAAAAATTACTTAGGAAAAATATAATACCTAACCTTGTAACTTAAAATAATAAGCTTGTAACAAAAAGAAATGAATACACTTATTTCACTTAAATAAATTTTTAATTTGAAAACTTTATCTTTCACACACAAGAAATACAAATTTTAACAGAATATATACACTTTTAACAGAAAAACAATGGTAATCAAGAAAAAATAAGTGTTAAACAATGGGTGTCGGATGAAAAGAATGGAATTTGTAATTTTATTTTATTATCATCTCACTTAATTGAAAACACAACATTTAATTACACAAATAATATAAAAATCAAAAATAGGTTGGACAACTTCATAATATATAGAATGTAAAATCGAAATCAGTTCTTAAAGATTTCTTAGTAAAAAATATAATACCGAACTTTATAACTGAAAAGAAGAAACTTTTAACAAGAAACAAATAAGATATAAGATTTATAAGATGTATAAGATAAATAAGACCAACAAAAATCATTTTAGATCAAAACATTTCTAATACTTCTAAAATTTTCCACGAAAATAATAATCTTCAATAAAAAAATAGTTTTCAAAGAAGTAATTGAATCTTTAACTAAAACAGAAAATTCGTCAGCCAAATAAAAATATAAATTTCAGTAAAAAAATAAAGTGGTTAAATTTGGAGATTAAACACTAATTTTCACCAACAGAAAAAAAATGGTGAAAAAAAAAATATTATAAAATTTCTGCCCAAAGCAGGAATTTGAAGCTGAAGATGATAATTTTCTGCCAAACAGTTAATCCTAAGAAAATCGTAAATAGTTTTAGTATAAAAAGATGATATTTATTTTAACAACAAGCATTCTTCAAAAAACGTATTGGTTGCAAATTCATGACTTTCTGGGTCGAACTGATCTACCGACTACATTTATCAGCTTATCTCTCGAACCCACAAACTTCTTTCCAAACAATTCTTTGAATTTGTGATGTTCTCCTATTGGAACGTCATTGGCTTCTGCTATACCAATTGGCCTAACTTGGTGCGTCTTTATATTTATTTTTGCACGATCATCGACATCAGGATAATCTCTAGCTTGATATAGTCCAATGAAAACATTTTGCTTAGTTCCTAGTATTTTGACGAATGCAAAGGCGTCACCATTGTCTCCTGTTAACAGATATTTTCCTAGGGGCGGCATGGCGAATTTTCGTCCACTATCATTTTTCACATAAATTCCAGAGTTGGGATGAAATGTATATAATTGAATCGAAAGATATCGGTTTGGGTTTCCAAAGGGATAGAATCTATAAAGTGGAAGTTTGTCAATATTCACTCCAAATAATACAGAATAGGGGGGCTTACTGGGAGAATCGAAACTGACGTGATAAGCTAGCTTCATAGGAACATCCACAGTTTCCCTTATAAAATGCTTTTTAATTGGACAATCTTTTGATGATGGAGTGTATTCTGCTTCTTGTTTCTCTATTTCGTTAACCTTTTTGGTGAACACGTTTATTTTTGCTCGCACTCCTCGTGGACCATCACCAGGCATATGTAATGAACGTAAGGCAGTATTTTTATTTTCTGTTATTTCGATCATTGCTAAGGCGTCACCATTCATTTTTGCCATTAAAAAGTGTACTCCAATCAGCTCGTCTTTGATAACATTCTTTATATTTCTCAAATAAATTCTTGAACCAATACGAAACTCGAATAATTGAATTCCAAGTTCCCAAGTCTGATTCTTTATGGGCAAAAAGCGTTCATATAGAAGTTCTTCAATTGACATTTGAAACAGAGTAGAATAAGGGAGACTGCCAGAAGAGGACGTGGACCTGACATGAAGAGTCTGTTCGCCAGGAGCAGAAGACGTTACATGAGTCGAAGATGTGGCGTGAGTAGAAGACATGGCAGGAGCAGATGGCATATTAGGAGGATGATACATATCAGGATAAGGCTGCATGCCATAAGCAGGATACATATCAGGATGAGGATGTGTGCCATGAGCGGGATACATGGGAGGATAATTATGCATGCCAGGGACAGAATGTAGGACAGAAGAATGCTGCATGTCTGTAACAAAACACAGAAGATTACATAATTTAAAAGTATGCAATCAAACCGTAAGTACAGAAAAATATGTGCAAATCTGATCCTAATTTTAGGGTACCATTTTTCGGCATCATTATTTTTTTAAATTTAACATATTTACTTCGCATTGAAAATCAGCGACCTTAGAAAACTTTGAACACTCCTAACCACTAAATATCCTTCGATAGAAATGATGCATTTATTCGGGAATCTAAATACCTTAATTATTTAAATTAATGTTGAAATTTATTTCAAAAGATATTTAAAACGTAAAATATAATGTTGATACGATGAGCCTGTGTTATTTGAAAAACAATTTTTTATCAAACCTTTCTAGCTTCTGCCTACATCTTTAAGTTTAGAAGATTGTTTTGAATACTTTCCCTATATTTTTATATATTTGCTAAAGATTTATCTTCAGCTAGCCTAAACTTACGGCTCAGTCTGCGTTTGGGAGTAGTGGGAATGGTGGCAATATCGACAAGGTGCTCGCTAATTAAATAAAAACATACCTAAAACATGCCCAGGGACTAAAGGACTTCAAGGCCCACCTGATCCTGGCTGGGGTATCAATCTCGTTGGCTACCCGCCGTATCGGGCTCACTTGGGCCATATGCGACTTTCATTGCCTCGGTGGTGCTCTCCCCTCTTCTCCTAACTTTGTGAAGCCCGAAAAATCTTCCTTGATCAATTGAACAAAAGTATTCCTGTCCGATTCTGAGTATCCCCCAACCGGGTAATTTCAGGGGGCCGATAACAGCGTCAGGATTTCGAGAAATCAGCTTATCCAGTCTAGTCGCCTCTGATGCTTTTTCGATATCGGTACAAAAGTTCTTCCAGCTTTTTTGTTTTGCCTTAGAGTGCACTCCTGTGTTCATCCCTCATTGACGTAAATGTGGTCCAAAGTTCTCCCTTTTTGCCAGTATTGGCACGTCTGAACCTTTCTCTGGTTTTACTGCGAAACTCTTCGAGTTTCCCGTTCGACCAATGTGTCTCCCTAGCCTTTCGGACTGTTGAAGGTCGACAGTTACTTTCATAGGTTGGCTTGATGGCTTTTGTGAAAGTATCGGTCGCCATCTCGAGAGTGTCCACGTCTCTAATTGACGTGGGCACCTCTGAGAGTGCACTTCTTAGTTCCGTGGAAAACTGAACCCAGTCCGTTCTTCTTGCATTTCTGGCCCATTTAGGGCCAGAAATGGGCCACTTCTTGATGCTATCTGTAAAACTACCGGAAAAGAGTGATGTCAATGACTCCCTCCTTGACCGAGTTACAAAACATCTGTGTGTTCCCCGTGTTAAGAATATCTAGCTCATTAGTATTTAAGTATTCCACTAGATCATTACCTCTTGAGCTGACGTCCGTGCCACCCCACAGAGTATGGTGGGAGTTAGCATCGCACCCCAGCAGAAGTGAAAGACCCCTTACCTTGCAGTATTCCACCAGTGTACGTACATCCACTGGTGGATTGGTATCGCTTTCATATGGAAGTAAGCCGATCCCATGACTAGTTTTCCCATTCCTTTAAGGTCCGTGGCTATTAACACCAGACCCCTGGAACACAGCTCAAGCAGCGGGACGATAGTGACTCCCTTCGCCAGTATGCAAGTCCTTGGATTGGACGCCTTGGGATCACGGTAAAGAAACCAGCCCCCCTGTGCCTTTGCTGTGATGCAAGGTAATTTAGGTAATGGTTAGACCGGGAATAGTCATTTATATCTGTTCCCGATCTTCCTGTATAACGAAAGGCTCCTCCTGCTTCTGACTGGCAACCTTTAATTTGATCTCTCCAAAATGATAGAAGGGCCTGTTATTGAGGACCGCAAGAGCCGTCGTCTGAGACTCAGGAATTTGCATAACTAGGAGGTGTTAGCTTCCTCCTCCCGCTGTGTCCTCTTCCTGAGGCCTATAGTGCCTGGCGATTTGCCAGGACGCTGTCTTAAGGGTGAGGTTGAATCCCAAAATTGCAACTGGATGGGGCGGTTTGTGTAAAAAGAACTTATTAATTTCAAAAAAAGTCTATGAAAAATGACAACAGACTCTATCTGATAACGTATGGGCTCGCAAATTTGGCAGAGAAGTCATTTTTCATGATGTTCTAGTAATCTAGTAGTAAGCCTGTCAGAATTTGAGCAGATGAATGTGCATTTTCTTCGAAACATCTTATCATTTGCTGAACTCAAATGCACTCGCAAGAATTGTTCCAGCTCTTCAGGATTTAGATTAAATTTACAAAATACGTGCTAAAAAGCTTCAGATTTACAAACGTGAGATTAACTTTTTTGTTAATCTACATTTCTTTATTTTTCATTCAACCTTCCTGGGTTTGTGCAGAGCTTGAGTTGCGCGGTGTAGGGGTGTAACGGTTCGAGGTGTGTAGACTTGTGGTATGTGGGTTTGGGGTGTGTGGGCTTAAAGTTGGTTGATTCGGGGTTTGTGGGTTTGAAGTCGGTGGGTTTGGAGTTTGTGGGTTTGGGATTTTTGGGTTTAGGGTGGGTGAGCTTAGGTTTTGAGAGTTTGAGGTTTATGAGCTTGCGGTATCTTAGCTTGGGGTTTTTAGGCTTTTTAGCCTCTTTTTTTAATTTACTCTAAAACTTGACGCGTTTGCACAATTCTGCGACGGGATTTGAGTACATCGACCCAAAAACATATAGTACACCTATTCATGCCCCATTAAACTCCAAAACAATGCATTGTACTGTGTTTTTAACTATTATATTTACAAAAAACCTCGTAATTGAAGCGTATACAACAGTGAAAAGCTACACTTTTTACCAAAAAGCTTATTTCTGACAAAAATGATTAAAAAAGCTCAAAACAAGAAGATTTCCTTGAGAAGAATATTGAGAAAATTAAAAAAAAAATTTAATTACAATGTAGATTTCTTATTATTTCGAATGAAAGAAGGTTTTTGAAGAAAATTGACAAGTTTTAAGAGAATGGAATATTTTATCCTGATTGAAAGTTATCAAAAATGCTTAGAATCTTATCATGTATTTACTGCATCACACTGGCGCTTCTTTAGACTCATTTTTTAAATACTTACATCCAGCTTACATTCAATATCAGATTTCGATTCAGAGATCCTAAGGACGTGAGTGTTATGAATTTTATCCAGGCCCGAACAATTTTCACAATTTATGTCCGCTATATTGAATTTTAAAAATCTAACATTAGATTTAAATTCAAAAGTTGCTCAAAATGTTTGGATATCGATACATTTAGTAATACTTAGAGCTTTTAGGTCGCTAAACCAAAATCTGATGTTTCATTTTAAAAATTCAAAAGCGTGGATCCAAATTGACTGACGAAAATGATCGAAAATGTTTAGGACTTGATTGGATTATTTATATTATCGTTTTTGGGGTGTTTGGAGTTCTATTTCTGTCATAATCGTAGGAGCGCTGCAGCCAACTTTACGTGACTACTCTAATCTCTTTTCTACTATCCAAATATTATTATCGATCGTTATCAACAAAATGAATTCGGTTCCCGAACAAAGTGACAAAGAATATCTCACGCCTCCCGAAATAGCGGAAAAAGCCAAAAAAGCCAGCAAAGAGGCGTGGCCCGAAAAGTCAAATTAATGTTATCAAGCAACATATAAAAAGTTCCAAGAATGGGAAACATCCCACGGCACAAAAACTCCATCAGAAAATGCGATACTCGGATATAAGGATGAACTATCGAAGACCCATAAATATGCTCCATCGATGCTTCGGAGCATCCACTCTATTCTCAACACAATTATCAAGATTCATGACAACATCGATATCGAAAAATACCCAAAATTGATCGCTTTCTTGTAAAGAAAAAGCATTGGATATGTGCCGAAAAATTGAAAGATTTCGAAGGATAGCACGTCAAAAAATTCTTGCTACACGGGGCTGCACCCCTGGAAAATCGATCTCCGATAAAGGTATGATAAAACATAGCGTGTACAACTTGGGCTGCAATCATAGTCTTTCGACCGTAGTTGTGCAATATACTATTTACCCCCATGATTTCCAAATGAAATCAACAACCATCTGGCAGGGAAATAAATTTTTCATTAGATAGTTGGAATGTCAACTAAGCAGTTTAGTTTTTTATTTAAAAATATACATTTTCGGCGGAAAATGGAATAGTTGGATTTTCAGTGAAAAATTAATTTTTAAACAAAGATAAGAATTTTCTGCAAAAATTTGTTTTAATTTTCAACAAAATATATGAATTTTCAACTCACCGTGTGGACTTGTTACACGTTGATGAATCTGGTGAGTATGCGCTGCAGGAGACGGAGGCATAGACGTACGGGGTACACGATGCCCGCCATACGAATGTTCCGGTGAACCCAAATCATTTAATAGGCTTGTTACTTCATCTGCAGTCAAACCCTCATGACTTTCAAGGGAAGTTGCTCTCCAGTCGTATCCTGGCCTTCCAGATGATTCTGTAAAAGACTGCTGATTTATACAAACTTCTACAGATCTGATCCAAACGATTGAGATATTGATCGACGATTTACATTTGCCAAATATTAAAAAAATTATTATTAAATTTTTTAGGAATGCTCATATCACTTTGTCTATTAGCGTTTTACCGCATAAATTACGATTTTAGGGCCTCTAGTTATTTAAAAGGATAAAACGCATTCATAAAGCTTTCAAGTTCCTAAGCTATTTCAACTCCTATTGACCCAGAAAAAATCACGTGACTGTGAATTGTTTTTTCTTGAAATCATTATTTTTTATTTATTGTTAAAAATTAGTCTCTTTTTAGTAAATTAATCTATTTTTAAATCATTTTTGTTTAGTTGAAAATTTAACTTTTTGATTGACAATTCTTGGATTTTGTTGAAAAATTGTTTTGTTCGTAGGAAATTAATCCATTTTTTAGTTCATCTTTCTTATTTTAAATTTAACACGAATCTCTGCGCTAAGAGAAGAATAGCGCAAAAGAAAGGCACTGAAGCTTAAACAACTTAAATAACTTATCAGTGTTGATTGAACAAACTCTTACTATTATAGACACAGAAATCATTTGAAATTTTTAACTAGCTTGATGAATCTTTGAGATACGTAAAATCTTATTCGTAAGTGAATAGCCCGTCGGACGTAACTCTTTCATATGTTCGGTGGGCGACGCAATGGCGCACATTGGGGATATAGCAATAATTTCGTTCAAAACCACCTACAGGTCGCAAATCTGAACCAAATCAAACAA
>JAWWLR010221600.1:0-12600 GCA_035041075.1 Acraspis erinacei | reverse complement strand
TTTCAACCATCGATGTAGTAACATCAAAACTGAATGAAACTTCTTTCCAATATAAATTAGCTTCATTACAACATTAATGGGAAATATGATTAAGTTTATACAATGGCTTTAATTTCTACAAACCTCGGGGCAGAAAAAGGGTTAAACATGAAGAAGAATGGAAGGAAAATTTCCGAAAAACTAAAAGAAATAAGGTATTTAAAGACTTATATAAAATTGTCGAAACTAAATTCTAATTATTCAATAACTGAAAATTTTTTCTAGGATTTTTGAAAAATATTACTTTTGGACTAGTACTAAATTTTAAAAAATAAAGAGTTTTTGTCTGAATATTTAAAAAATAAATCGCACGATGGGCCCTAAGCCTCCGCTACGAATTCAATCTCAAGGCACTGCGCGCACAACAATAACATCCTCGTACTTCCTAAACGGCTATTTAATTGATGTCAAACTTTACAAAAAGCTTCTGAAGATTCTACCGAGCATTTCATCTACTGGAAGTTTTGGATTGCTAAAACTTACCTCGATAGACTTTTTGACTGAAAATATTTAAACGTTCTTCGTGCACTAACCCAGAAAAAAATGATTAACGTTTTTTCATAAGAAAAAAGAGTAACTTCAATTGCTCAAAAAGCCAAAGTATAGTTTTATGTATCATTTGTTAAAATTGCAAGTTAAAAGTCCCAACAGTTTCCAATTGAGAGCGAGTTGCAGTTGAAAAATACGAAAATCTTACGCTAAGAAAAAGCGTGTTTTTTTTAATTATTTCAAAAACGAAGAAAGTTACAACATTTTTCCATGAGAAAAAAAGATGGAAAATTTAATTCTCTATAGGGCTTTGTACTTTGAACATTAAATTTCAATAAAGTTTTGAAAAGCTGTTGGGGGCCACCCCACTCCTCGCAGAACATTTTATATCCCGTTCTAGGATGCGGTGGTTAAATTATGTGTCAAAGGCCTTTTTAATGCAATGTTACTTCAAGATCAAGGGACCAAAAGTTGAGAAAAGCGAAATTCACTTTAACGCAAATTGGGAACCTTAATTAGTTGATAGAGTATCTTTTGGTATTTCCGTTAATAATAAATTAATTCGTTTCAGATTTATCGTGCTAGCAGGATTGGTACCGACGTGTGCACTCAGCACCAATTTCCTGAACAGGGCAAATTAAAATCGATAAATTCAAGACTCATAATTAGTTTCATGAGCTAGAAAGGTCGAGACAAACATATTAAAAATAAGAGAATTCTTTAAAATGGGTAAAAGGAAATTTATCTCTGAGTTCAGGCATCAAGGGTAAAATAATAATAATAATAATTTTTCATAATAATCAAACAAATATTCTTATCTAACATATGAAAAATGTTAATGTTAAAAATGTTTTATGAGCACATAAATGAACAATGTTACGTGCGATCTGTCTCTTCGGGAAAACATCATACTGTGGAGATGACGAATAATGCCTTAAAATCAGAGTCTATTCTGTAGAGGGTACAAAAGAATCGTATTTTTGTGAGCTCGGTATAGCCTTTGCAGAATCAAAATTAGTTTTAAGTTTGGAGGCAAATGGACTCATCGAAAACCATCTGGAAATATAACGGGCCAGCAGAACTGTCCACCAAAATAGCTTATTATTTTATTATGAACTATCGTTTTCCAACGATGGAGCCGTATGGAAAATTGAATATTCAAAATAACTAAATCCTCCTCCAGATACATAAAAGTGAAAATAAAATTAAAAAATTGTTACACGTAAACAGCAAAATCATTTTGATGAAGTATTAGAACGACTGAGCCACTGCAACACGCTGAGCAGCACTTTCGCTAGTTGGCGGGGGGCTTCTTTTCTAGCCTAAGTAAAAGAAAATAAAAAATGCCGATTTTGGAGAAAAAATCAGAAACGTTTTTTAAAATGAAAAATCAAGATGAAATAATTTTTGCCTCCTTTACAGAATTTAAAGAGGTCTACTAGCACTATAATCTGGCAAAGTTTGAATAAGATTAGTGACATCAAAATTTTAGGCGGAGACACTTGGCAAATTTTACCCATATGTAAAAAATGTTTATTAAAAAATAGGTCTCCTCATTTGTCAGCATACTTCTGTTAATTTTATTTTATAAAGCTATCTGTCTATTATAACGGGGAATTACGTAATACTAGACAATTCAATTTTAAAACCTGAACAGGAAGTTGTACTCTTATAGTGATAAAAATAATCTGCACATGTTCATTAGACTAAAAAAATGTTGCTATATTTTAGAAACGAATCGAGACAAACACGGTTAAGAAACATACTTTAAATTTTTTCAGTTATGTGATTTGAGATTATCATAACTTGATTTTGTCAAGCTAATAATGCTCGATCTCAGAATCTTACCATATAAAAGCGATGTTTGAAAAATTGGTTTCAAGTTTGAAAACCCTATAGATATCTTTCTTATGATAAAACTTTTGCCGTCTTAAGTATTTACATAAAAAATTGTAAGCTTATATCATAGATTCTGGTTTAGAAAAGATTAAGTAAAAAAATTATTATAAAACCATACCTCGCCGAATCCTTGCCCAAAGTCGACCATATCATTGGGCGATAGTAAAGCGATGGGTTTTTGATAGTTGTTGAACTGTATTTTTCCTTCAACCTAAAAAGTTAAGATTAATAACAAGTGTAACAGAGGCTGTAACAAAGCTATTATTCCCTCCACTATTCATGTTAACGAGGGTTATCTTAGACGAATCGAGAATCCGAAAACTTCGGAAATAAGAACTCCATATGGCATCTACAGATATCAATTCAATAAATGGTTAGTAAAATCTTTTCGTAAAATTAGCAGCTGTACTAACGCTATGACAACTCTATTCTACGTAAACCAGAAGCTACCTGAAAAGCTGCATTTAATAATTTGGGAACTTCGTGCAAGACGGTAAAAGCCTAGAGTACGCAATCCGGCGAAAACCCTCAAAAAAAGAAACAACTTCTGCCAATCAGTGATCAGCACACCACGCAATCCCTACATCCACGGACCCCATCTTGCAGAGGTACATCTACGTACATCATCCTGCCGAGCTGCAGCGACAATAAAAGGAAGCAACTCAGATGTAAAATATTATTTCTTTAGAAACTACTCTTAGAGAATAAGTCTCATTGACCGTTGTTTTTAGGGACTAATTGTTGCGACAAGTTTGTTCGAGCATTGTTGAGATAGTTATGTTGACACAATTTCGCAAGTAAGGATCTAAATCTAGGAAAACGATATTTGTTAACTGGAATTTCTCAAATATAGGGAAAAACAGCGAGAAATCACGTCAAAAACTTTCGCAGCTGACTCAGACGAGCATATCTTTTTGATCAATAATCCTTTCCTAAATGTTGTGGCTTCACCAATGCATTCTCTAAATCTATCTCCACGATGATGAAAAATAATCTAAAAATTCTTAAATAAGGAAATCGTATGCGAAGAAGAGAGATAACATCGTTACTTCGAGCAACAAATGCGTTAGCAAAAGATGACGAGACAGCGAGCTCTACGCGACACCAGCAGAATAGACGAGGCGAAGACCCGTTCGACAAAGACAAACTGCTTATCCAGCATCCAACGGAAGAGCGGATATCTGCACCTCGTCCCAGGAATATCTCTCCAGCGAAGGACATAACACGCGCCGGCGAAACTTTCAAAGGCATGGATGATGTGGGCATTCACGATTTTATATAATATATAGTTTAAAGCGAGACGGACTGTGTAGCAAGAATTGTCTCTTATTACTCGGCTATATATTGACAGAAAAAATTACTGACAACGCTAAAAAATCGATTAGACATATCTTTACCGATAATTACGAATATTTATATAATGTATTGCGTTCTAATTAAGGAATAAACACCTCAGTTGAATTATGCAAGGCTAAGTTAAAAAATGTTTAGCAAGGCCCTAAGAGCATATCGAAATACAGTACAAAATTCCGAGATACCTACTACGAGCTACCCTACACCCTTCGTGCCGAAAAGATCGCATCACCAAGCGGGAAATAGCGCTCTTAAAACAAGCGGTCTTAAAACAATAAATGAAGTTTGATTAACCCTTAGTGACCACACTTCTGTGGAGTAACACGCTAGCACACTTGTGTCTAAATGACCCAGGCGACAAAAATCGCTATAAAAAATACTATTGAATATTTTTACTTTAAATTTTGTTTAGAACTTCTCAAGAAGTAACTTTAACAGATCATGTAGGTCGTATTGACGAAAATCACATTTAAATATACTTTAAAAAATGATGATGTGCAAAAAGTAGAAAAAAAACTATTTTCATTTAAAAATTCATAAATTTTTTTATTCTCGATATTAAGGGCTAAAAATTTAGTTACGTCTTCTTGGCAAACAGCACGGCGACAAGTATCCATCAAAAATCATCGTTATGAGTACCTTATTTTAATTATAAAAATGAACCTGTAAGACTACTGAAAATGGGGAAGGATTACACCTCAACCCGGGATAATTCGAAAATTCAAAGGAACTACATGCCTAGATCACGTCGAAGATTCCATTAGACAATCTATTTGGAAAATTGTTACTAACTACGACACCGTTTTTACATTAGAAGGAAACTCCTTACCAAGCACAAGCATCATTGAACACGTGATAACATTAAAGTCAGGAAAAGAGTTAGCATCAGATCCTATAAACATACTGAAGCCCCTAGAAACTTTTTCAAAGAGCAATTACAGAATCTTTCGGAACAAACGATAATAAGAAACTCAAACACACAGACAGCGGAAGGTCACTCGGAATTCAACCGAATACCATTTGGCCTAAAAAATACATCGGCCACATTTCAACACATGGTGGACAGTACATTCCGAGGACTCTTAGGGAAAAAATGCTTCATCTATATGGACGAAACAGTCGTCTTTAGGGACAATATAGAAGAACAAAATGAAAAGCTTATCAGTATGTTTCAAAAATTAAAATAATTAGGATTAAAGTTAGAACCAGACATTGTGAATACTTCAGACCAGAATTTAAGTACTTAGGACACCTAATTACTAAACACTGTGTAAAACATAATTACGCGAACATCTAAGCCGTTAGAAATTTCAGAAAACCTAGTATCGTTAAGGAAATACAATCCATTTTAGGCTTTAATATTATAGAAACTTTATCAAAAATTTCTCTACTTTTGCTAAACCTCTTACAAACTTAATCAAGAAGAAAATTAGTTTTGATTGGACAACAAACTGTCAGAAAGCTTTGTACATTCTTAAAGAATCATTATGTTCAGCATACGTGCTTCGATACCCTAAGTTCAACGACACTATCACCTCAACCACATATGCATCAAATATTGGCATCGGTGCAGTGTTCAGCCAAAAAGTACACCCGTGTTGTTTTATATCCAGAACACTTAATAAAACTGATGAAAATTATACGACATTCGAAAAGGAATTATTAGCTATAGTATGGGCTACCAAAAGACTGCGACAATATTTATTAGGAAGGAAATATATCATTCAAACCGACCACAAAGCATTCAAATGGCTCCACAATGTCAGGTCCCTTCCTCAAAAATCCTGAGATTGTCTATCAAGACTTTTTACAATCCAAGAATCAGATATCTTAAAAAAATTGTCAGGAGACAAAAAAGAAGTTTCGGATTAAGGAATTGAAACCGCAGAAGAAGCATTACCCGAAATCGAAAACACAAACGACCATGATGAACGAGACGTAGATAAACCGCTGTCTAGAGGAGAAAAAATAGAGTTAAATTACCAGCTCGAAAAATGCGTGAACGATCAGTGGAAGAAGAAGCAATCCATCAATTTCGTGGAATTGGACCTATTCCCGAATGGGATCAAGAATTAGTTTAGGAATACTTCAAATGCAAAAGAAAGAAAATAACACCAAGAGCCACTAGGAAGCCCAATGCAGAAGAACAAAACGGTTGACAAAAAAGACAAAAAAAAAAGCGACAAAAGACGTCAATACTGCAGTTAATATGTATTTCGTATCTCACAATAACAAAAAATAACGGGATACTATTCCGAAAATTAATGTAACAGACTTTTTAAAAAAAAAGTCACTGAATTCTACTACAGAAATGCTGGAAGGCATTGGATGTCATTCCCCAACATTTTTCACGTAGAATACCACGTTTAGGTTGAGAAAAGTTAATTTTATAAGGTCTTTTTACTCTCTCAAAAATCGAGAAGTTGGAAAACGGGAATGACTAGTCCGGAAAGTTTGGGGTAAACAGACTTGCAGTTTTTGTTGCGGCTAATTATGAGTTGGGTAATGTTGGGTGACTTCGCATCGAAAAAGGTAGATAAAATAAGTTGTTAAATAATTGTTATAGACTAATATAAATATATAAATAATATAAATATCAACTAAAGATACTGAAATAGCAGAAGAGCCTTGATATTTAAAGCAGAAATTCTAATTGTTAACTTACCTTAATCAAAGCGATGTTGTAATTGTTAATATGAGATGCATCGAACTCCTCATGAAATATAACTTCGCTTACGTGGTATTTATTTTTACCCGTGAAAGATGTCAGATTACTTTCCCCCAAATAGGCCTCCATGAATTTGTTGCGACTACGTCAATTTTCAAAAAATTATTACTTTTTGTTTAAATCATGAAGAAAATTGCAACTTTTTCGCATATATTTAAAAATTATATATGTGTATGCTTATAGAACTCACTGTAAAAAGAAAAAGGTCGCCGATGAAAGAAGGTACTGATCCGAAATTATCGCCGCCGAAACATGAGGATAAGTCGCTATATAGGATACGTCTGCAAACACTAAAGCCTAAAAAAGGTAATTATTCATTATTAAACAGTTAATATTCATTTATCTTAAGTCACACTATTTTCAATTTTCTGTATATTAAGATATCAAAATGCAATATTAAGTTTGACAATATTATATGAGTAATATAACTTTTGAAATACGTTTCTCCTAACGAAAAAATGGAAATAATTTTATCAAGAGATATTAATTTAATTTCTAATGAAATTCCAAAGTAAAATTTAAATAAAAATTCGACCTAACGTCTCAAATATAAATGTAGAAAGCTGCTACGCGCGCGGCTCGCAAGTGTAAGCGACCCTAGGGTGCGCGACTGTTGGTTCTCGCGCTTCGCGCTTGATAATTTATCTCCCTTGCGCTCCACGCTCGGTCTTTGTATATTCCACAGATTTTTTTAAACTAAAGGTCAAACCATTGACAACAGTAATTTGGTGATAGTGAATTCTCTTTTATTAAAGCTCCTTCGGCTTTAACGAACACTTTCTCAACACGTATCACTTTCTTTGCACTCGAATTTGTCCCCCAAATTACACACATGGTCTACACATCAACATTACCGTTGATTTTTTATTGTTTTTTATGCAATAAAAATTTGAAATTTCGATTTTCTAGAAACATTCAAAAAGTCGTTATGATAATCTTGTAGGGTATGTCAAAAGAAAAATTTTTCTTGTGTTTTTTTTTGTATCATGCGCTGTTTGGCTGAAAATGTTCATTTTTGTTTTTTTTTTTTATTTTAAAAATGCTATATCTCTGAAAATTTTGCTTTTAACAAAAAAAGTCATTAGGAGAAAATGTTCTCTGGATGAGAATGTAAAAAAGTTATTTCCAAAAAGATAATACGATTCCGCTTAAACGTAAGATAAGCTTCGCATCAAAGTATCAATCGAAGGACAAATATATTTTTTTAACAAGTTCGTAGTTTTTGCAAAAGAGTTCAATTGGTAAACAGAAACATAACTCTCGAAATAAAACATAAAAAATCAAAATTGGGAAAAAAATAATTTTATTGAAACGTCAACTCCAGGAATTATTTTTTTACCACATCACACTAAAAAAAAATTGTAACGGTCTGCATTTTTTTGTATGGCGAGATTACCCTCAGAATTTTTACGTAAAACACTTTTTACCTTTTTATGTGCAGCGCACAATATAAAGGACCGTACTTAAATTACGTGACAGCTCAACGGGGGGTCGAAATATTCTGTTACGATTTGTTACGGCAGGGGGCGGGGGTCCTTCACTCATGTACGTAATTTTTGGAAATTCGCAAAAGCTTTAACCTAAAGGTTATCTTTTTAGTTGTTATGTAACATTTTTCAATTAAAAATTAAAAAATTAAAAGTAGTTTAATTATTTTTTAAATAACCATCTACTAAGACTCGATTAAAAGAGATGCACGCATGAATCGTTACAATTATTTTCGTAAAATAACAGCATAAATAAACAAATTCAAAACATTTTTCTTGGGTATAATTTTTAATATTAATAATGCATAGGGAAGGACTTAATTTTTTTATCTTCCTAAAAAAATAATTTTTCATTAATTTATATAGTGTGTAAAACTATTTTGGAGGAATAGGAAAAATACATATAGAGGAAAGCGGAGAGAGAAACGTGAAGCGAGAGAGGGAGGAGCTGCACGACATAAAAAATAAGTTTATGCATGATCTCTTTTAATTTAGTTTCAGTCATTTTTTATTTTTAAAATAATAAAAGTCCTATTTTTAATTTTTAATTAAATATCTGGCACTGAGGAGGACCCCTTTGCGTGGTTGAAGAATTTTCCAATTTTAACCTTTTTAAGAAATTCATGGATTATAATTAAGTACATTCATAAGACCCTAATGGCAATATAAAAATTCTTTACAACAATTTAAATAACTGGAGCCACTAAATCCGACATTTTTCAAAGTGATATTTTTTCAATGGGTGCTTCAGAGTAATCATCATTACATGCATTATTAGAATTTAGGAAACTACATGGGTTCTGAAAAGTTAAGCATCAGTGTCTACATGTGATTTCTACGTAACGGTTGTCTAGCGCATTATTCATCAATCGCTCGTGGAGTGCTGAATCGCAAATTTAACAGTTACTGTATCGGTAGAGGAGATCCGGCAAAATGGTCTGCCAGGTATTTCGACCTACCGTTGCCGGATTTCTTTTTATGGGGATATTTAAAGAATCTGGTTGATCAAAAAATGCTAAGAACATGGGAGAACTTGAAACAGCGAATCAGAATTGCTTGTACTCAAATAACACGAGACAAACTCAGCAATCAACGGCTTGTTTTATCTTTTATTTGGAACCGCATTCCTTAAATAATGAACAGTGCCATAATTTGCAAATCTGAATCTGCAATAAAGAGTATAGGTTTACATTTAATATTCTAAAGTTGCCTCATCCAGCTCCAGAGGGCAGGGGATGGGTTACATTTTCGCGGAATCGCTATTCAAGTCTCAAGATAAAAAATATGTATTCTCTTGAAAAATTTAGAAATTTCTCTACTAAATTCGTTGCTATATAATATGTATAGAAGTAGTATATAAGACGGAACAGAATCCAGAATATGTTGGATTTTAGTAAGTTTGAACCTCACAAAAAACATTAATGCTCCCAAAAACATCATTTCAGGACAATGATTCGCGGTAGGTTTCTTAATAAAAAAGAATAAAAATATACTCCCCATGATCCATTTATTAAGTAAGTTGTTCTGATGAACCCCAACGGGAAAAATGAGGTCATGGATAGATTACTCGTATATTGTACATGTCTTTTCATTATTGTCACTTTGTACTTGGCTATCTCAAACCACTCACCTTCCCGCTTTTTTACACAAATCTTCTGATTTGAGTATCAAGATCTCGAATCATTTTATTTATCGCTCCTAGAAATGACCAAAATGAATATTGTCCTATTTAGGCATTTTTTTGCGAAAATTGATTACTACAACCGTCCAAATATAGAGCTAAACTACGAATAGGGTCACCTGCCCCACCTGCATTACACGTATCCTATTCCTTAGTGTAGAGGTCCCATAGGGAGAGTTGAGAAAAGCTTTTCCCTTCTTTATAGCCATTAAGGAAATCAAACAATTTTATTTATAATAAAAAACTCCTTTTGTTAACAGGATATTTGCTAATGTAATGCCTTCTTGAGGAAATATTAATAAACAAAGCATAGTAGATAGTAAAAATATAAAAAATTATGGTTTTGTCATTTGTCAATTCTAATAACAAATTGTTGAAACTTTTTTTTTAATCTGGCTCGACAGACCTCTTGCAAAGTTTTAACTCAAAAATGTCCTGTATATGCGAAATTACCCATATGTTTTATATTTTTCAATGAAGCAACATCATATTACCTAATTACATGGTTAGCTAAATCCTTTATTAATACATTCATTAGTCTCTTCTCTAATTGGAAAATATGTGGGTCGTTTACAATCTGGTCTTCTCCTTGTTAATCATTCTTAATTCTATTGGTAAAAATATATTAAATAATGTATCCAAGATTGAAAAAAATTATACTTGCCACAAATAATAATTTTTCCACCGTGTCTAAAAGAAATGTTTTTTTCCGAAATCAATAAATAATGTGTTTCTTTCTTATAGCAGATTTAAGTTCACAGTTTGAATGCTTACCTAATGGCGAACCTCTTCCTGGTATGCCTCACTCCGGATTTTCTTCTTCTTCTTCTCCTTCGTCTTCTTCTAAAGGAAATAATTTATCTGAGAGGTCTGTCCATCCTGCTGAGCCTCCTCTTCGTCTTAGGTCAAAGTCGCCTCCTGCCAGATCCAGTATTCCTCCTGCCAGATCCAGTATTCCTCCTGCCAGGTCCATGGCTCTTCCTACGAAGCTTCCTTCTCCTGACGGGCATGGATGTGGAATAGAATACCTTGAATCTGTTCGGCTTATTAGTATTATCAATCCACAGAGGATATTCGAACTTCGAAGATACACCATTCCTGACAATCATATAATTAGAATCAAAACAGGAAAGAATACGTTCGCCCCTATGCCACTCCAAGAACAAATTGTATTATCAACAGCCGGTGGTGATGCCCTTGCAATATTGGAGAATTATAATACTTTTGCTGGAATGTATGCACGTATTAATGGTGTAATGAGACGTATTAAAGTAAACATGGGAAGCGCCACGGTTAGCAGATTGAACTCAGAAGACTCGCGTGATGCTCCAATAGGTTAAGCCGCCAAATCAAGATTAATTTTATAACACAGCATGTAAATCCTCGTGTAAACTAAAATCTTATTCCTTATTAATTCAATTAAGAAAATGTAAAACGTTAAATAAATTGTTTTTGATCCGAATTTCATTCTAAATATTACATTTAATCACTGATGATTTTTGAACACGATGACTGGTTCGAAAATCTAAAATAAGGGACAGTGTAACAAAATAAGATATTGGTTTTCAAAAAGTTTCGGAGGTAGTATTTCTTAACCTTTAAAATTTCTTTGTTAAATTTAAGCTATTAAGCTTTGGAAAGCGATGTTGTTTGTCTGAGTGTTATAATAATAAACGATTATATCAATGAGTGAGGAGGTAAAATTGACATACTTCAGACCCAGGGAATTTCGATGTTGATATATCCTTTATTCCATTTTTCGACGTTTCGAAAACGATACGTTTTCCTCATCAGGATAAAGTCAGAACATATAAGTTTATTGAAAAATAATGTCGAGTATTTATTAATGGTTCTCCTTTTCTTCATTATTCTATGAGAAGAAACAAAATTGTAACAAATAATTGATATAGTGAAAATTCGATAAATTATATGTATACAAAAGGAATATATGTTTTCGATTAAAAGTGAGGTTAAGAATTGAAAGAAGACTAATATTTACCTTGGAGTTATCTTCACGTTAATTTGATAAGTTAAAACATTTAATTTTTTATTATTTAAAACACTATGAGATTATATAAAAAAAAATTTTTGTTAAAAAGTAAACTTACATCCAAAAACATTATTGAAAAGATGGAAACAAAACTATGTTTTGCTCCATTTTTCAGCCAAGAAAAAGAGAAAGAGGACCAATAACAGAGACACACTTGACAATACCGTATCATCAGTTTAGTATAATGAGGGTGCACAGACTTCTAAATAAATTTTTTAACTAACATTAAATAAATATAAATAGAAGAATTACAAATAATTGATCAAAATGAAACAATGAAATTATGACTATTGATAAATTATTGACTATGAAGTGAAAAATTATGTTAATATATAATCTAATTAAAAATTATAAAAAATTCATAAATTTGAAAAAGAAGAAGAGAAAAAAATTATTAGAGGATTAACATTAAACGATTATACGGTATCGATACTTGTAAATTAAAAAAAGAATAATATTAATAATAGACAATTTAGTTGTAAGTTGAATGTGATAATAAAAACTTAGTTAAGTTAGTTAATTTTAAATTGTATTCATTTTCTTTGATTAGTTTAAAAAATAAATTTTAATTGATTTTTTAAATTAAAGAATCCAAAATTATGTTGTATATTGAAATATAATTATTTAGATCTGAGATTATATTTAAACAATTATTACCATTTTTTTAAATAAAGAACATTTCAGCTATTAGTCTTTTGAATTCGTTAGGTTCATGGTGCAAAACTATGACATTTTCCCAATCAATTAGATGTCCAGTTTCAACCTGGTGTTTCGCAATGACTTTATGGTTTTTTGGTTTTTGTCTAAAATTATCATGATGTTCCTTTATTCTCGTAGAGAGTAATCTACCAGTTTGACCAACATAACATTTTTC
>JAWWLR010221535.1:0-12608 GCA_035041075.1 Acraspis erinacei | reverse complement strand
GGATAGAATTAGAGAAAAAAATTATTTTCATTTTCTAATATTAATATTGATGATAAAATTTCTTAGCATTATCCATATTTCAACCTCTATCTTGTATAGGTATACTATTATTCTCCAATTATATTTATTCTGCAATTTTACAAAGAATATGTTTTCTAAAATCTCAATCACCTCCTAGTCCGAGAGAAACATTTTCCGCTCTTGATGCTTTTAGTCGGTGAAGAAGAGTTCCAAAAGGGACCTGGTAAAGATGATCCAGGTTTCCGCTTATATACGTTAGGCATTTTGAGCTACAAGCACACGATTTTATTAAACACTTCAGAGAATATTTCTAGTGATGCTTCATTGTTTTTTGTTTTGCATAAAATTATATTTTAATTTATGTATTTTCAATTATCGAAGCAGTTACAAAAATTCTTTTTAATAAAATATACCTTCAAACCTACAAAAATCTGTGTAAAAATTGTGCTGGGAAACAAAACATTATAGGTAGAAGCACAAAAAATTGACTTTAATAAAGTAGTTAAACCAGTCGTCTGTTCTAAAACAAAAAAAAATTGAAATGAGTAACGAAATTGCACATAACCTTCAAAATTGTCACTACTCCAAATTACGGCAATAAGTCGCTTAGTAACAATAAACAAAGTATAATAACGTATGTTACTGATTCATCTCTCCTAGAAAAATATGATCCATCTTTCCTCGAATGCTAAAAAAAAGTACGGGTGTTTAAGAAATTGAGAAAAAAATTTCAATAATTACCAGGGATGTCTTCTTATCTTGCAAAAATAACCCATAAATCGATATACGTATAGCTATTCTCGTAGATTTTTTGAGCAGGTCAAAAAAAGAAACTGTTGTAGTTGCGCAACGAAACGTCGCACTGACGCGACATCTGGAACTTTTTGTCTGTCTACCATGACACACTTACTCGCAAAAAGCAGCTCAGTCGGTAAGACAGGCTCGAAATCCCGAGGAGATATCCATCTCTCCTCTAGATTCATCTCTCATCGACACCCTACTTTTATTTTTAATACCTTGAACAAGACCTGAATTACCATTACTAATTAATTATTGAATGAATGTCATAAAATTTTTTATTAACATTTTGAAACATAAAATGCTAAATTAAAGAAAAATCTATTTTTTTTGAAGTCAGAATTAATTAGGTTTTTTTTTGCATGAAAATCGCATTATCTTTTCAGCTACTGCTCCAAAATTCTAATTTAGGATTAAGAAATTAATTTGCAAGTATTTTGCAATCATAATTTGTCATAAATATCAAATCTGAATATTTATATAATTAAAAATTAGCCCACTAACAGTGATTAATCGGGTTGTCGATGCGACGCAAGCGTAGATTAAAAATTTCCCACGATTAGGGATCCTGGTTCTAATTTCTAGCACACATGGACATTTTAAGCTTGTTTCGGATCACAACACTTCTACAATACAAGCGTAAGGTAAAATTTCAAACATGGTATTCGAATTACGAAATTGCAATACATGTATTATTAATTAATTAATTATTATTAGTAATAATTAATTCAAGGAATTCACGGAATTTTCGCAATTCATGGAATTCACAAAATTGAAGACATTCACGGAATTCACGCAATTCATGGAAATGAAGAAATTCACGAAATCTATGTAATTCTCGGAATTCATAAATATAACAATAATCACGGGATTCGCAGAATTAATGAAATTCAATGAACTCACCAAATTTATGGAAATTGCAGAATTTATGGAGTTGAAAGAATTCACGGTATTTATAGAATTCATGGAATCTATGAAATTCGCAGAATTTGTGAATTTCACGGAAGTTGTGAAATTCACTGAAATCACGGAATTTAAGAAATTATCTTAAATCAAGAAATGCACTGGATATTCATGCAATTTACAGAATTCACAGAATATGCTTAATTCGCAGAATTCACGAAATTTACGGAATTCGTGCAATCGAAGCAATACAAGGAATTGACGGAATTCAAGGAATACCCTTAATGTATAGAATTAAGGGAATTCATGAAATTCAAATAATTCAAGGAATTGACTGTAATTACGGAATTGACGAAATTCAAGGAATTCACGTAGCACCTGGAATTCACAGAATTCATACAATTCGCTACGTTCACGGAATTCATCAAATTCATGGAAATGAAAGGAATTCACGAAATCTTGTAAATTAGCGGAATTCATAGAATTTAATGAATTAGCGGGATTCCTGGAATCCGCGGAATTCTCAGAATTCATGGAATCGAAGGAATTCAAATCACGGAGTGGAAGAAATTCGCGGAATTCAATAAATTAACGGAATTCACGGAATTTATGAAATTCGAGGAATTCGTTGGATGCGATGAATTTCTTACATTCCGTAAATGCCGGGATTTTATCAAATTTAATTAATTCATTGAATTTCATGAACGCTTTGAATTTCACGATTTTCTTATAGATTTTTCTTATAGATGTGTAAAAGAATTGAAAATTATCGAAATAAAATTTTCAATCTCAATGAAAATTAGAAAAGTTATATGATTTTCAAAATTTAGAAAATTTTCGAAAAAAGGAAAAAAACTTTTCTGCAGTAAGTTAAAAAATATCAATTGAAATTTCTACTAGATATAAAATATATGCCTTTCGAAACTATTTCTATAAAATTTCTTAATTAGACGAGAGTTAAAAACGTTGGATCATTTTAAAAAATGTCCCTTTTTGTTTTTAAGAAATCCGTAGGTTTAAAATACAGAAATTATTGAGCGCGAAGCGCGAGTTTTGTAATGAGAATGTAATCTTCAAAGCCGTACATGCTTTGAGAACCTTCTTTCAAATCATGTAAAAAAAATTCAGTTACAATTTATGGTTGTAATTCCTCAGAAATTTAAATCACAGTTTTCGATTTAAGTTATAATATTTATGGTGCATGAACTAATGTAGTTAAAGCTATCCGAGAAAAGGGACCTACTAGGAAAAAAATTGATTTTCGGATTATGATTGATTCTATAAGTCCTCTAATTGATTTTTCTAAGGGTGCGATCAGAAATATTTTATTTCTATTATTTCACAAGATATAAAGTATTAAAAAAATATTCCACGAACGCGTGCGGAGCGGCACACTATAGGTCAAATTGCATTTTTCTGGTTAAAAATCTAATATAACGAGAAAGAAAAAAAAATAACTCAACAAACTTAAAAAAAAATAAATTTCATGTTAGGTGGAATAAAGGAAATTATAAAAGAATTGCTACATTGTTTATTGTAGGCGTTGAAGTTGAGAATGTTTAAAAAATAGATGACATTTTGCTTTTATTTTTGCTAGATATTAAAGAGAAATCATGATATCAATACAATTTTTTTTAATTGTTGTAAATGTAATCCAGAATAAGGAAAATATTATTAGGATACCATCAACCCCTAAATTAGGGGCTGAAATAAGGAGTGTGTGGCTAAAAATCAGAAAATTCGCTGAAAAACATTGTAAAGGGTTTTCGTGGGTGGTTAAAACGATTCTAGTAACCATTTCTACGAAATCCTCAACTACATGGATGGTTTATCACTATCGATCTCTTTTCTAAGTGTGGAAATGGACAACGAGCATCTGGAAATGTGAAATATCGCAGAATAGAATTGCAAATGGTTTTTCGTTAGGGTTGAATATAATTTCAGAAACAAAACTTTTTTCTAATAAAATTTTTTTTTTATCTTTAATAAAATTTTGAGAGAGAGCTTATTATATTATTAATTTAATAATTCATTAGTAGAATATTGGAACAGTGTTGGTACAACACTGGGAAAATCTTAGAATTTCAATCTTGTAACTTTTAGGTTGTTTGCATCGAACATTGTAGTTTTAAGCCAAACAACCACCGATAAGTTATTGATTTTAAAGAATATTAGATAAGACTTAATATTTTGGTTTTATTTTTCAAAAATACTATAAAAAATCGAAAATTCAAATTTTGAACCAAACTACATGAAATATGGAGAAAAGTCCTTGGAGGAACTTCAGCGTTTAAAATTTCTATACCATTCCTTCAAACCAAATTTGGAAAAACTCCTCGTTTTCAAGTCATTTGTTGAAATTGATATACAAAAATCAGAAATTTTCATTTTACGCCAAAATATTGAGCGCGTATCGTGAGTGTTACGATGAGACTGTGTACCTGAAAGCCTACAGAGCTTTGAGAAATTTAATCTTCAACTATACAAACTTAATTGTATATAAAATTCAGAATGTGAAGATGTATTCAAATACTGGGACCTAGATAAGATTCTTTAACAAAGTTACATTCAAGCATTACAAGTGCCAAGAATAATTAAACGAGCGCGAAGCGCGAGATCCCACAAGCCAGCGCCCTCCATGCGTTGAAATTTGTCATAAATTTAAAAATTCAATTTTTAATTTCACTTTAAAAGTTAGTAATCGAAAATTCGTCAGCGCAGGACAATAGAAGCGCGAACTTATACTCGATTTACCAAAGAGTGAACGGGACAAGAAAAGTGTAAGGAAACGCGGTCGAAATGTAAGGAGTGGGTGTGTTCACACACCTGGCAGGAGGAGACCAGAACCTTGCACGAGGAGGAGTCCCATCAGGAGGAGATCTGGTCCCAGATTGAGGTCTGCTTGAAGCAGAAGACCTGCCAACAGAACGTTTTACTTCAGGAGCAGATGATGGAAATCTGTTACGAGCAACATCAGGAATTGGGTCGCCATGAGGTAAACAGTCGAATTGTAAACTTAACTCTGCAAGAAGAAAAAGTAAATTAATTTGCTATTAATATGTGCCGCTATATCGTGAACTATTTCTCAACGTAGTTGTTTAAAATTGGAACTTTAAAGTTGTGTAATTTTGTTGGCTTTTTTTATATGTGACGTGCGCCGAAGAAAAGGGCTTACTCTGACAAGTGAGATTTTTCAGGTCGAGCGGTCGAAGTGGAACCGATAGACGCGACTTCTAGGAGATAGGGAAGACTTGCGAAATCTTCCCTCTCCTCTTATCACTACATTCTCACATATATAGCGGCGCCGCTGCCGCGTTTTACGGACGGCGTATTGATGAGACGCGGAGATATGGTGGTAAGTGGTGGGAGGCGTTTCATGGGATCTCGAGCTCTCGAGCGTAAGCCTCGATTTCTCGGGTACCTAATAACTCAATTATTATCAATAATAACGCTCAGAAAAGTTTGGAGATAGCTTCAAAAATAATAATAGTTGCATAAATGGGCTATTATTGGAAAAAGTATTGGTTAATAAATTACGCAGAAATAAAGGAAATTAGTTGTCACACTTTCCACGATGTTTGAGTTCCAGAATCGCTTTTGTTTTTATTCTTACCACTGAAATCATAAGGTTTTATTCCATAAATAGCTAGTAGCTTATTTGCTTGAGAAACAAATTCTCCAGAACCTTGGTATACGAAATCATTGAAAACTAGCTTTATAATGCCTAACTCAAAAAGAAATAATTTGGTATTTAAACAAACAAGAATATTTGACATTAGTTTTTTGACTTCAAACATATCATCCATTAAAAATTACCAATTGTTTTGCATAAAACAAATACTCACACATCATGATGAGCCTGTGACAAGGTTCGATCAAAAATAAGCGTTCGTCAATAAATAATTTTTGTACCTGTCAAAGTTTTCTTATTAAAAATACCATCAACTATAGTATCTTTATTTTTGAGCGTGTAAATGAATATACTTTTTTCTGAGAACTTCTGTTCCGCACCACAATTATCTTCTAATATGTTTCGATTTCCTCCATAAAAAGAACGATTTTGATTAATTAACCAAAATTTAAAAATGCCATGTGATGGGTCATTTTTGGCTGCTTATTTTCAAAGCTTCTAAATTCATTTCAACCTACTACAACATAAAAACGAGCAAAATCATGGATTATATGATTAATTTTAGACTACAATTTGCATTCCTTTATACCCATTTATAGAGCACTCACTACACAATTCACTGTCGTTCTTGCTTCCATTACTTGATTCTGCTGCGGAAACTGATTAGGTTTTTAAGCGTAATGGAAAAACAGCAATTTGTTTGGAGGTCATCGTTTGACCCTTGATACCAAATACTTCTAATCATATTCCCACGAAGGATTTAGCACATCTTTTTTTTAAGTTGAAATAAGTATTTATATAGTTTCTAGTGACTGAGTGATCCTTTTGCAGTTAGAAATTAATTTTAAAATTCTGTAGTGTTGTGCTGGTTTGCACGGCTTGAACTTAGGTTGTCAGTGTTTGATGCTAAGTGTTTGAGAATTTTCTTCTGTGAAGGTATTTTCGCCACTTCACTAATGGCGGTTTACGTCCAATATATCTAAATTTAAAGCTGAGATTGAGGACGCCAGCCGCAGAAACAGGAAAATTAATCTGTAAAATTCTTAATTGGTGGGAAAAAGTATGGGAAAGGATCGTTTCTCAGGGAGTGGTTCCCAAAATGACAGTGGCCAATTTGTTTTAGGAAAAACTAAAAATTCACTCATTTCCTTTATTGGTAGAAATTTGACAGAAGAGTTAAGGTTTTAAACATTATTATGAACTTTTCCAATAATATTAGGAGAATTTATGACAAGAACACCTCCGCAAAAGCACTAATTCTTATTAGGAAAGGAGATGATTCGAATGCGACGATGTTGTCGATTGCTCCAAATTCTGAGCATGTAGCGACCCAAATTTTAAATCGTAACAAGCTAAAAGAAGCGATAAAGGCGATAGGATTCTACGCACTGACTCAGCCTTTTAAACGAAACTTAGAGAGCACTCCAGAAGGCTTAAAATCGGTAATTGTTCATATTGGAGCTAACTATGAAATAGGAAAATTAGTTACAATTTGTTGCTATGTGTGCTGTTATAAGGATTCCTTATTCTGCGAAATCTGATGCTGCAGGCACTACAATTACGCTGTTCCGGAATCTCATACTCAGTGTATTGTATTATGCTATCACACTCTGGGGTTTAAGATATACCGAAATGATCGAAAAGCTTCAATCTAAGTTGTGGAGGAGGGCCTTAAACCTTTCGTCTTATACGCTAAATTATGCTTTGCGACTCGAAACTGATAGACTACAATTGGCTTATGATATTTTAAAGATAGCTCTAAGTTAGCTGGAGAGGCTATTGAAAATGGAGGACCAAAGATATCCCGTACTCTTTTGGGGGACGATAATGAATCCAGCGTGAGAAATCTTATCGAAGATCGTTCCTAACCAACGCAGTTGCCCATCAAAAGTATCGTTCACAACAATAATATCGCCAAAGTAGAAGAACGTATTCTTTCTAATCTTCTGGGTGATAATATTGTTGACTAAGCTTTGAAAGATGACCGAAGCAACCGTAAGGCCGAACAGCAAACGAAAGAACTGAAATAATTCTCGACCCGAAAACAAAAATCACGTATATTCGTGACAAGACTCATCCAAATGTATCTGATTGAAAGCCCAAATAAGAGCGATCTTTCAAATAAACCTGGCGCCACGAAGTTGTCGAAGTATATCTGAAATTTATGGAAGGGAATAAGCATCCTTCTGTAAGATGGAATCTCATTTCCTAAAATCTATACAAATCGGTAACCCTAGTTAGTTTTCTTGGTGGTCTGAATTGGAGCCAGCACTTCACTGAAAGGTTCCTTGATGACACCTTCGGAAAGCGCCCTGTCGACCTCAGCATAAATGGCCTTTTGCAACTTTCGAGAAACTACACAATATTTCTCCGTTGCTAGCAAATGGTCTTGGATATTGATGTAGAGATTAATCAAGTGTGTGGCTTTTAGTTTACCGTCCTTCTGTGGAAATATTGTTCTCCTTAGCTAATTCTTATAATTATAATATACCGCTACAGGCTTCCTATGTATTTACTTAAGAATCAAGTGGATGGACCTGGCTGCCTGTACCCCATTTCCAAATCTACTTAGAGCACGCCCGATTCCTTCGGAGATATTCGTTTTTTAATTCCATAAATCCCTTCAAGCAAGAAAATTTGATTACTTATACGGAGGCTAATCTTTGAAAAATCCCGCGAATTTGTTTAAATAGCGATGTGGTAAAAATTTGACTATCAACCGGAAATTTTCGAAACCATTGACAAATGGTGCGGAAATATTTCCGTAAAGAAAAACTCCGGGATCATTATATCCGGGATCATAATCAGATTTGATTTGATAAATACATAGAAGCTTATTTGCCTGATAAAAAATTCTCTTCAACGTTGCATTATCAAATTATAGAAAATTGGATTTTAATACCTAAAATATTACACTGAACTGTTTATACGGATACGACTAAAAATATCTTTCCCATGTTTACCTTCTTCACGAAGAAGATAATTTTTTTTACGCAAACATCTAAAATAAGATTTCCATATTCAGATAACCCATCCAATGGCGCTTTCTACAGAGTCTTTAACTAAAAAAAATCTGTACCTAATTGGATACATCAAATAAAAATTATTCTCCTGATAAAATTGTGAATTATGTATCCCAGAAAGACCTAGACATTGGATAATGTAAACATCTACAAACCTCTTAATTTAGTTTAAAACAAATAATTTCCACCCAAAATTTTTAAATTTTGACATCATTGTTTTCGACGTGAATAATTATTATTCTGGAAGACCCAACTTTGGAAGTATTTCTAAACTAATTTGCAATCGTTTAAGCTATTACTATTTATACTGACAGACTTTTTCCTTATTAAAATTGTTAAAAATTAGTCTTTTTCGGGATAAGCGGTAGAGTTGATGAATATGTGGAGCTATATATTTTTAAATATATATTTGAATTTTTTAAACGATTCATATGGATATAACTGGTTACTAAATCGTTGAAGGATAGAATTTTCTGGAAGGAATTAAATTGTTATAAAAATTGGGACCATTAAGTTCTGTTTAGGAAATTTTTCATACCTTTAAGGACAGCTATTCATTAAAAAAAAATTCCCCCTTCAAATCGTGACAATCCAATATCCTTCGGCATTTTCATACTTCAGAATTTAAATCCTACTTATAGTTTAAAATATTAATTTGTTTAAATAATTAGGCTAAAAGTTCTATAAGAGAAATTTTTAAAACTTTCATCAACTCAATGTGTGATTGGTAGCATTTGCGCAGGGTGTCGCTTCCCTCGGAATTGGGCTATAAAGAGTTACGCACTGTCAATTTTTTTTTACATTTTTTCGGCAAATACAATAAAAGGGCAGTAGCGTATCCCAAATCCGAACGAGATGGAACCCTATCTAGAAAGTAAGTAAGTGGAGAAGATTGTAGAATTCATCAAGCGTGATATGATCGAATTAATTTTACATCGTATAGCACAAAGTTCTCTTTATTATTATTTATAAATGCAACTTGCATGCTTTTCTTTATAATAATATGAAATTGGGCGAAGGCGCCCTACCGGAGTTTCCCTGATTTCAGCTGCGGTCAATGGGCTAATAGCACCGCTTCCTATGTTTATTTTTGCCCGTCTATGACCATGAGTACCAGAAAAAGATGAATATATTCCAGCAAAAACAGTCCTACTCTCCAATATTGCGAAAACATCACCATCTGATGTTGATAATACAATTTGTTCATGGGCTGGTATGAGCACAAAAAGATTCGTTCTTGCTAATAATTGAATTGGTTTATCCGTAGGAAACGTGTATCTTCGAAGCTTGAACAGCCGATTCGGATTAATGATGGAAGTAAGCTGAATAAACTGAAGCTGATCAAGTTTATATTCAATTCCGCCAAACAATTCAATCGTGGTAGGTGTGGTCATACACCTGGCAGGAGGAGACCTTGTCCTTTCCCGAAGAGAAGGCTCAGCAGGAGGAACCATGACACCAGAGTGAGGTCTGGTTGAAGCAGAAGACCTGTCAAGAGAACGTTGTATTACAGAAGCATTTGATGATCTATTACGAGGAACTCTAGGAATTGGGTCACCATTAGGTAAACAGTCGAATGCTGAACTTCTATCTGAAAAATTAACAGGGAATTCATTTTCTTTTAAAGAATGTCGCTATATTATACACTTCTTGTGTCAAAATTGCGAAACAAGACCTTGAAGATTAAATTATTAAATTTTCAAGAGATAAAATGAAAAACTCTCAAATTTTTATGAATTATCAATAAAAAGACTTAAATGTTAGTAATTTCTAAAATCAGGAGAAAATAGCGCCTATGAAGTTTGATTGGAAAACATTATTATTATGGAAAAAAATGAGGGAGTGGAGTTCGCTTAAGGGACACATTTGTCGTTTTTTTGTTACAAAGGGCACGTTCGTGAAAATTTCAAACGAATTGTTATTTGTCAGAAAGTAAATTTTTTTTGATAGGTAAATAATATTATATTCACCATTAGAATTAAGAACAAGTATTAAGGCAAAGACCAGAGTATGAGCGATCTTCATTTTTTCCATTAGGGGCAAAACTGATTATTGCGTTAACGAAGAACTTGATTAAACCTTTATCGCATAAATATTCTGCCTTTTCATATTTGTATTTCATAAATCAGTTCAAGCAAGAAAATTAGGTTACCTCAACCGAGGCTAATTTACGAAGGACCAAGAGACTTTTAGAATAGCGCTTTGACAAATATTGGAATATGAACGAGACATTTTTCAAATCATTTAAAAACGACCCGGATATATTTCTTAAGTTATCAAATATCCTATAATGGTTTCTTCAATTGGATTTTCGTTTTTAATTCTTATCACGGAAATGATAAGATTTTATCGCTGAAATACCTAAAAGCTAATTTGCTTGAGACAAAAATTCACTAGATCTTTTCACTTTAATATTATAGAAAATTTGTTACTAATGCCTAAAAGTTAAATCAAATAAAGTTTCGTCTTCTTCAATCTTTTAGGGTAAAATGTCTAAGTATTAATCAAACTGTTTTCACTAGCTTCAAAAAATTGTCAAAACAGTTTCTTATCTTCCTGACGCTCTGCTCTGACTCGCAAATGTATACTCTGGGAACAGTTACTTTTTTATATATAACAAGTTTTTAGAATTTTTATAATATAATCGATTTTTGCGAGAAATATTTGTTTACTAATTTAAATTATGAATTCTACAAATCGAACTGAAATTCGTTCGTAAAGAGGACAGCTTATAAAAAAAGTTGTCGTTTTGGCTCTTCCGAGGTATGACAACGTCGCTTGCCCGCTCAATGAGAGCCATCGTTTACTCCACAATAGTCAAAGAGTCTTTCTCTATCTCTGGGACTTGCTGTGTCTTCACTACTGTTCTTTGCCTGATGGTGAGCAAATTTTTAAACTTCTCCACCTCATCGGTAGACGACTGTGAATTTTGGGAGCTTTATTTTCCTCTAGAGTTTCACTTTTTCATTCCCCACTCTAACGCTTCCGCGATAAAGTCCCTACCATCATGCCGTCTTTTACGTGCTCGATGGCTCCTTCTAGGGTTTCCAGTTTGGCTTTGATTGCAGTTTGCACCTTTGTGTCCCTTTGTTCCGCACTTTAAAACCACATCCGTTCTGTTCGGTCCCTTGCAGTTTGTGGATTGATGTCCATTTCTGAGGAATTTCAAGCATCGCTCCACTTGGACTCTTCTTCTGATACGACAGTTTACCCACCCTATCCTGATGGGCTCTATTTGAAGCAGCTTGTCTGCCGCTTGCGCACTTAGCTCTGATATGGCCAGAAATGCACCTGTGCCGTTTAGTTTGCTGACGGTGACCTATGGTTGTTTAGTGAGCTTATTCAGGTCCCGTTTTAGCACTTTTTCCACCACTTATCTGGTATTTTAACTGCCAGATTGTTTATCCCTTCAGTAGTTCTCGGTACTACCTTTTGGACTTTACCATTCTCCCCTAGAACGTGCTTTTGGGCTTCTGTGAATTCAGCACAAACCTTTGTATCTCGTCCAATCTCAAGAAGGATACATCTAGCCCTTGTATGACGAATAGCCGCGATGAGTGTATTTGTGTGCTATGGATTCATTTTACCTCGGATTTCACATAGCACCTGCGCATAGGTCTTTCCCTTCGCAGGTTTCATAATCCATAAACCTCCGTTCACGTAGTAGGTGACGTGACATCTTTCTTGCTCTTTCCTATCGGAGTTGCACTAGGATTATCAGCAGGGCTAGATACGGTTCTTTTGGTATTATTACTCGCTTCAATCAGATTTTAATGTCCGTATTGACTTTCCTCTGCCACTCTGCTGCATCTCGCATGATGACCCGTGTGGCCAACATTTTTTGGAGCGTCCTGTCGGTAGTAGCTTCAACTGTCAGGAAACTCTCCTGAAACGTTGGCTCCTTGGATCGACTAGAGTTTAGAGAGTCCCGGAAAACACGGACAGATAGGAATTCACCGAGCGCACTGCAGATTCCGACCTTTCCGGTCAATACGCACTTTCTGATCAAGGCCCGAAGGGGCTGGCTTCTGATCCCATGCTGCGACTGAGACCTCAGCAGTGCAAACACACATCATCCCCTCGCCACGTTACACATTGCGGACAGAATGTTCAAAACCACCTACAGGTCGCAAATCTTAACCAAATCAAACAAACTTGGGCTCAAAATGTTTGTAATTGAATTACAAAGAGACTCACGAAGCCAAATTTTTAAAAATAATTTGTTTAAACAA
>JAWWLR010221509.1:0-12609 GCA_035041075.1 Acraspis erinacei | reverse complement strand
GATTCTGCGAACTCCATGAATTCTGTAAATTGCGTAAATTCGAGGAATTCAGTGAATTCGTAGAATGCAGTGAGTTCAATGAATAGCTTGAATTTTTTAAATCTGTGAATTCCACGAATTCCGTGAATAAATTGAATTCTTTGAATTCCAGGTACTCCGTGAATTCGTTTAATTCCATAAATTCTTTGAATTCTGTGAATTCCATTGATTCTGCGAACTCCATGAATTCTGTAAATTGCGTAAATTCGAGGAATTCAGTGAATTCGTAGAATGCAGTGAGTTCCATGAATACCTTGAATTTGTTGAATTCTGTGAATTCCATGGATTCTGTGAATTTCCTGAATTCGGTGAATTCCGTAAAACCTTTGCATGTCGCAAAATTCTATGAATTCCGTAGCTTTGCTTTGCGTTTCGGAAATAAACTTCCAATACGTGTATTGGAAGTTTTCAACAGAAAGTTTTAAGAGTGTACAACATTTTGTAATTCAGCATCATCTTGCGTTTCGGAAATAAACTTCCAATACATGTGGTGGAAATTTCCAACAGAAATTTTTTGACATGTAGGTCTGGTTAAGCTAAACACATTTTAGTTCTTTAAGTGATTCATGAAATACAAATATTAAAAAAATCTCTTATCACGGATAATTGATAAGATAAGGAATGCAGCATTCATTAAAAAATGTGATACAGCAAGACAATAATCGTTAATTATACACTCTTCAACAGAGTATTTCTTCGTACAGTAATTACTTTTCCTGAGTTCCAAAAAATGAGGATCCTTTCTACTCTCAGCCTAACATGGATGGTTATTTTTCATTCTATTGGTGAGTATAATAAAGCCTGATGCAAAAACAGTTGCTAAAGTTTCATAAATTGTAACATAAATTTTAGCCACGGTAAGTGAATAAACATTCAGTAACATGTTTAAGAAAATTAAGTTAGTCTAGGAATTTTCAGTTACTCTGACTTAAAATTTGAAAAAGTTAAAAATTTTTTGATTCATTAGGTTTAATATAAAACATGTAGTCGATATTTGTCCCGGGAATATAAATAGCAAGAAAATATTAGTTATATCAAATATTTAATCAAAACCCATCTTTTATGATAAGAAGTTTTTTTTCACACTTGATTAATTGGGTATATATCGTATTAAAATTACGAAATTGCAATGCATACGAAATTCAGGAAATTCACGGAATTCATGACATTCGCGGAATTCATGGAAATAAAGGTATTCACGAAATCTATGGAATTCGGAGAATTCAAGAAATTCACAGAAGTCTCGGAATTCACAGAATTCATGGATTTCAAAGAACCCATGAAATTTACTGAATTCGCGGAATTTATGGAATTCAAGGAATTTACATAATTGATGGAATTCAAGAAATTGACGAAGTTTCTAGAATTAAAGGAATTCGAGGAATTTATGGCGTTCATAAAAATCACGGAATTGGAATTCATGGAATTTCAGGGACTCGCGGAATTCATGGAATTCTTGGAATTGAAGGGCATCACGGAATTTATGGAATTAACGGAATTTATAGAATTTAAAGAATTCACTGCAATCATGGAATTCAATGATTCACTGAAATCACAGAATTCGCGAAATCTATGGAATTTTAGGAACTTACGGAATTTATTGCATTTGAGGATTTCACGAAATTCATGGAATTCATGAAATTTGACGAATTGAGGGGATTAAAGGAATACACTTTATAAATGGAATTCACGGAAATGGCTGTTATCACGTAATTTAGGGAATTTAAACAATTCACAGAATTCATGTCAAGTCCGGAATTCACGAAATTCATTACATTCGCGGAATTCGCAGCATTGACGTAAATTAAGAAATTCAGGAAATTTACGAAATTGGCGGAATTAATTGAATTCAAGAAATTTGAGGAATTCAAAAGATTTACAGAATTCATCTGATTGATGCAATACACAAAATTCTTGGAATTCATGAAACTGAAGGAATTCAAGGAATTTATGGAATTTATAGAATTGATAGAATTTGCGAATTCTGCGAATTTCTTGCATTTCATTAAGTCAATGAATCTCAAGAAATTCCTGGAATTACGCGAATTGCAAAATTTCCTTGAATTTCACGAATTAGTTAATTCCGTGAATTTCATGAATTCCTTAAATTTCGTGAAACCCATGAATCCTGTAAAATCTACGAATTCCGTGGTTTCCATGAGTTCCGCGTATTCCATGAATTCCGTAAATTCCACGAATTCCATAGATTCTGTGGAGTCCATGAAGTGCAAATAAGGAAAAAATATATATAAAATAAAAATTATTTGAATGAATCAATACAAATAATTTATTTAGTGCTATTTATGTTATATATTGCTTAATTCTTACAAGCTGATTAATTTTTTTCACAAGATTAAATTACACAAAGATTAAAGTTTAATATTGTTTAACTAAGAAAATAAATTTATTATTCGGTTTGAGGTTACGTTATTCAATTTGAGATATGATTTTTATAATAAAAGTGTATTTATATTTATAATTTTACCTATTTCATTTAAAAATTTTTTAGATTTATTGGATGTCATTTATATGTCAAGATTTTTAAAGTTTTTATGGAATTATTTAAAAAGATTATTTAATTTTTAATATTATTTATATTATTATTATAACTTGAAATTTTCAAAAAAATAAGTGTGAAAAATTATTTCGATGTGTCAATGAAAATAATTTATTACTGATTTTTATATTATGAACTAATTAACTATAATTAATTTTTTCTAAAGATTCCTATGTTCTTTACCCATTAATTATTTATTTATAAATTTTCCTCAAATGTATATTTTCTGGAATTTCTTAAAACCTGAGAATCAATTAAAGTTAAGCAAAGAAAAGTTCGAATTTATAAAATATTAAAAGTGAAAATTATTTAAATGTTTCAAAGAGCACAATTTTGTAAAGCTTTAGATTCTTTCAATTTTCACTTAAAATAATATTTTAAAACTTTTTTCGTTTTTTAAAAAAATTGAAAAATAATTAAGTAATTCTGTTAAAACTTTAATTTTCTGGAATTATATTCAACGAAATAAATATATGCTGAAATAAAAATTAAAATTTAAAAATATATAAAAAATTAAAAATAATTTGGATTTGTCGATGGCAATGCTTGATGTTTTAAATTATGTAACATGAATTGATTATTTACTTTCAGATTATGTAGTTCAATATTAGGTATTACTTATACAATAAAAGTTTATTTTATCTTTCGAATACCTGTATTAAATTTTATGATTTGCTTATGATTGTGAAGTGAACTGAGTATCTGAATTCAATTTTTAAAATAATATGTAAATAATTTCAATATTTTGTAGAAATTAGTTTTAAAGGCTATTAAGGAATTAAAAATATAGAAATGCTGTTTCAAGTTTAAAGAAAATATAATTTCAAAAATATTAGAATGATTCAATGAAAATAATCGTTGAATGCTTTTTGTGTGTTCGACTGATTAACTGTTATTTTATTCCATTAAAACTTGCAATTTCTGGAATTAGTTTAAAATGTTATTAATAAATCAAATTTCAAGAATTAATAAACCAAAAATATTTTTTCTACGCTATAGTTTTCGAGAAATTTACTAACAAAATTATTACAAAATGTTATTTAATTTTTTATAAATAATATTCATATGTAAATTTTTGGGTAAAAAATTGAATTTTTAACCAGAAAATAAATATCTCAACTGAAATATGAATACTGCACAAAAAATTATTTCTTAACAAAGTGGTTCAACCAAAACCTTGAAGAAAAGTTGAATCCACAAGCAAGTAGAATTTTCTTCGCAAAAGATTTTATTTTTAATTTTCAAAGTAAAAAAAAAAGTGTTTAACAAGAAATAAATTTTCTGTGAAATGAATTTTCAAGAAAACAGTTGAATTTTGAACAAAGAATTAATTTAAAAGTCCTTGCATTTTAAAACAAACCATGAGGATCTAAATATTAATTTAAAACCCTGGTCAATTTTGCAATAAATTAGTTGAATTTTTAACCAAAAAGCGAAATTTTTAACCAAAAAGGATGACTTCAACAAAATTGTTTAATTTTTATACAAATAATAAAATTTATATCTAAGAAGGTAATCTTGTGGAGGATGCGCCTTCAAGAAAAAATATAAATAATGGGAAAATAAATCACTAACTACTAAGGTATCTAAATATATAATATATAAATTTTTATATAAGGAAATTAATTTTCAACACAAAAAGGAGGAATTTTTAACCAAATATTTCAATCCTCAAACAATAAAATTAATTTTTAAACATTTTTTGAATGATCAACAAAATGCAAAAGAGTTAAAGAAAATACTTAAATGTTTACAGCCTGAAAAATTCATCCTCTGGTTGCAGTAAGCACTCAAAGTTGATGATGGGTCCATCTGACCCATTGCACCCTTTTCGTTTCATTCAGGAAATGTGTCGATTATGAGTTCAAAATTCAACCAAATAGTTGCATTTTTAAACGAAATGTATGACTTCTAAGTCAAAAATAAAATATATGGAAATGTAAAATAAATTTGTTTAATATAAATAAATAGTAAAAAAATGGTATAAAGTTAAAATACACATAATAGAACATTTTATTCTATTTTTATTAATTTCTTAGAGCTGCTCTTCTAGAGAATGGCTAAAAACTTAATTACCTGAGTATATTCAAAAGCTAATGGACTTTTTTCGTTGCAGAATTAAGTGCACAGTCTAAAGATCTACCTAATGTGGCTCCTATCCCTGGTGTTCGTCGTTCCGGACATTCGGATTCTTCTGAAAGACCTAATTCTCCTGAAAGATTACGGTCCAGGTCTCCCGATGCCAGGAATCTTCTTGCCAGGTTCCATCATGCTGAGTTTCATCCTGCCAGACCTTCTTTTTCGTACAGTTCCTCTCCAAGGCCTTCTTCTCCTGCCAGAACTTCTTCTTCAAGGCCTTCTGATCTTGACAGATCTTCTTTTCCAGCCACTTTTTTAAGGCTTTCTCCTCCTACCAGTCCTTCTTTTCCAGACAGTTCTTCTCCCAGGCGCTCTCCTACTGCCAGAACTTCTTTTCCAGACAGTTCTTCAAGTTGTTCTTTTCCTGCCAGACCTTCTTTTCCGGAAAGTTCTTCCTCAAGGCCTGCTATCCTTGCTAGATGCATCGTTCCACCCAATAGGCTTCCTTCTGGTGATAGAAGCGGATATGGTTTAGAACATCTTGAATTTATTAGACTTTCTTCCAGGACGATTCCGCCCCGGGTATTCAAACTTCGAAGATACACTTTTCCTGCCGATGCACGACTTAAGTTGAGATTAGGGGACACTGGATATGTACCAATACCAACCCAAGAATTTATTGTTCTATCAACTTCCGATGGAGAAATTTTTGCAATATTGGAGACTAGTAATGTTCTTGCTGGTATCTACATTTTTAATGATAGAGGTGTAAAACGCGCGAAAATAAACAAGCAGGGCCAGGCTACCGCAATGAGCAACGAGGACATCATTCAAACTCCAGTTGGTCGCAAACGCCCAATTTCAGGCTATTTTGAAGTAGACCGGTTACAACTCCTGTAAATATTTTAAAAACGGTTTGCTTCACTTTTGTAACTACAATTCAAAGCAAAAATTTGCTTAAGTTTAATTAATGACGTGTATCTTCTACTTTTAATGAAAGGATTTATTTTTGGATACTATGTCCTGGATTCAAAAAAGGAATCTTTTGATTGAAATGAAATTGCAGCGAAGGTTCTGTTATATAAAAATGTATACGACGCTACAACTATATTTATTTTAAACTATCCTTATCTTTAGCGATAATAACTTTCTGATTTTGGAAACAAATGTTTAATCTTAATAAATAAATAAAATATTTTAATTAATATTTAGAATTTTTTCCTTGAAATTAACAGGTTCCAGAGTATAGACACAAGCCAGAGCATTAGCTCTATTAGCCTCTTTTTTAAAAATCAGGGTTCCTTAATGTTGTAACTCGAATAATTTTAGAAAGAGGGTTCCTTTTCAGCATTCTCCCAACTTTTGGAAATATTTATTAAAATAAGATTTTGCTTGAATTTGTAGGAAAACGTTGAAATTTGAACCATTTTAGCAATATTTTCTCAAATCATTGAGGAAATTCCTTCTACCCAGTTTCTTTTATAGAGAATTCTGATAGCTCTCAACCTATAAAAGCGAAAAAATTTTAAATCTCGATTAAACAATTAGAACCACATTTCCAAAGAAGAAAGATAATTTTTTTACAATAAGAGATAAATGTTCAATCCAAGAGGGCGAATTTTTTACAAAATAGTTAAATTTTCGACCACTAAAGATTAAATTAAGCATATAGTTGATTTTTAAAAAAATATTTAAACTTTAAACAAATATTTATATTTTCAAAAACAACTGAATTTTTTACCTGCAAAGATGGAGTTTCAGTTAAGGAGAATCATTTTCTATCAAAGATGAATTACAAAAAAATGAAAATAAATTGGTAACCTCATAATTCAATTTTAAGTTCAAAAAATTCGAGATGAATGAAAAGTCCCAAAAAATATAATTGCCGACACTGTAAAAAACTGCCAGAAAATAAATTTACAGAATTGGAAAATTCCCAAATATTAAAATTCGCTAATATTTAAATTGCCGAAAAATAAAAATACCGAATTAAAAAATTCCAGATTATAAACAATTAATATTTTTTTTATAAATATGTTTTCTTGATTAAAAATGCAATAATGAAATTTTATTTCTTTAAATTATTTTTAATGTCTAAAATTTCGAAAATTATTGTAAATTATCATTTTTTAAACTTGAAAATTGTCAAACAATAATGTTCAAAGTTTTAAACTTTAAGAAAAATAACACATTTGATTATTGTATTTGTAATAATTAAAACATATTCATAAAATATTTTAATTGTTTAAATTCGGGAATTTTCCAATTCGGATATTTTATTAATTCGGCATTTTATAATTGGGGAATTTTATTATTCTTTAATTTTTTTATTCGTGAATTTTCCAATTCGGAAATTTTACAGTGTCGCGAATTTTATTTTTCGGGATTTTTCATTCGTCCCAAATTAATTGAAAGAAAGACCATTTTTTAACGCATTGAATAAAATAAAATTTTTTAAATTGTTGAATCCTAAACTAAAGAGATGAGTTTTCAACAAAGATTTATTTTCTGTCCAAACAAACACAATTTCAACAATGGAGTTACGTTTTGAAAATAGAAATTGTTTTTTTCTAAAAAAAAAAAATGTTCAGAGAGAAAACAGAAAATAAAAATATTCTCCTAATTTTTTACATGGATTATATTAAATTTAAATTTTCCTTGAGGTAGTTATTGAGAGAGATTTTTCAAAAATTCATATGAATATTAATATTTTTCACTTGTTCCTAACTAGAAGATAAAAAAAAAACTGAAAATTTCAGAAAAACTTACAATTTTCACATATATTTTTATCGCCGTTAATTAAATAATTTAATAACACTTAGGATATAATTAAAGCCTATTTTCTCTTTAAGCATGAAATTTTTCACGAAAACATAAAAATAGAAAAATAAAATGAGTTTTTAACCATATTCATATTTACAACCGAAAAAAAATTTCAAATAAATTCATCTGAATTGTTAAACAATATTTAAAAAAAAACAGTTGAGTTTTTAACAAAAACGAAACTTCCCACTAAATCTATGAGCCTTGAACTGATGTATTTAAATTTTAAACGAAAAAGACTGATTTTCAATTAAGTGATGATTCTTGAACAGGAATAGTTGAATTTTCAACAATTATTTAAACTTAAATTTTTGGTTTAAATTTTTTAACCAAAGTAAATTTTCAACCACGAAGATTAATTTCCTACCAACAAACAAATTTCGATCAAAAAACATAAATTATCAATAATAAAAAAATTTGAATTTTTTTTAAACTTAATTTGCAAGAAGGAAATGCAATTTTGAATAAAACAAGATAAATTTTTAATCAAATTGGAACTTTCAAATTATCGGTTGAAAAAATTAATATTTTCAGCCAAATCAAAAACTGATTCCGATTTTAAACCAAAATGATATATTTTCAACAAAATGAAATTGTTTAAAATAAATGAGAAATTTTAATGTTTAATTATTATTCGATAGAACGAAGAATTAAAATGAATGAGAAATAGCAACTTTAGCTTATCAGAAATCTTTAGGGAGATTTTCTCAAGGTTTCTAAATCCAGGCGATATTAAAAAACAAACACTTCATTATCACAAAATAGGTCTAATTAAGCTAAACATATTTTGGTTCTTCGACTAATTCACGAAATGCAAACATTTAAAAAAATAAGCTCTGGGCATGGATAATTTATCAGATAAGGAATATAGAATACAATAAAAAAGTGATAAACACCAGAATAATCGTTAGTTATATATTCTTAAAAAAATTCTTCTTTCGCAAAGTGAACAACTTTTTTTGAATTCGAAAAAATGAGAATATTTTTAGCTCTAATCCTAATATCGGTGGTTATTATTAATTCTATTGGTAACTATAATGATATAATACATCTGTATTTTTTAAAACTTTTTTATTTTTCGGTTCATTAGTTTTATTCTAAAAGCTATAATAAAAAAAATCTATATTATGAAATCCAATCTTCTATATTAAGAAGTTTTATTTTCTACATTAATTAATTGATTATAAAAATAAAAATATTCTTTTTAAAAAAATGGTTGCACCTTCAAATGATGAAATAAATTTTAAAATTAAATATGTAACAAAACAAAAAAGTTGATTCCTTAAAGATAGGGATGATTAATTTTCAAGCAAACAGTGAGATTTTTACACGAGAAAAACGGACCTTCTAATAAAAAATATGAATTTTTAAATGAAAAATAGAAATTAAAATTTGAATTTTCATCCAAAGAAGATTTTATTTTGACTTAGCTACAACAAAAAATAAGTTTTGGACAAGAAATACAATTTCTACGAAGATTATACTTGAATTTTCCACCCAAAAAGATAATTTTTCAACGAAAGAATTGAATTTTTAATAAAAAATTATAACTTTTTTAAAAAAATTGTGGCATTTTCATACAAACAGTTTCATGAATCTTCTATTATGAAAATGAATTTTAAACATAAAAATGATTTTTAAATAAAATTCTTGAATTTCAATCCAAACCATTGAATTTTGATCAAAACAGAATGCAATTTATAGTGTAAAAAAAATAAATTATCAAACTAAAAATATGAGTTTTCGAAAAATATTTAAATTTTATAAAAAAAATATTTTAGTTTTAATTTTTAGAACCGAAATATGAATTTTAAAACAGAATTCAATTTTCTAAAAAATTAGTTAAATTTTTAAGCAAAAAGAAGAATTTTCAACCAAAAATGATGAATTTTCCACCATATTGTTTAATTTTTAAAGAAATAATAAAATTCATAACTAAAAAGGTAATCTTCTGGAGGAAGCAACAGCAACAAAAAATATAAATACCAGGAAAATAAATTAATAACAAGAATATTATATCATGATTATCGCGAAACTTCATGATCAATTTTCTCTAATCTTTAGCTGACCAATTTTTGTATTTCAAATCCCTAAATTTTCCCTGACCAATAAAATTTCCTAACTTTAAAAAAATTGTTAGTATCTTGATTCTTTTTTTGCTCTCACTTTTCAAACAATAAAAGTAATTTTTCAGAAAGCAGTCTAATGATCAAGAAAATAAAAAATCCTTAAGAGGCACTATGGGTCCCGGTGACCCAAGGCAATTTTTTAAAATATTTCTAATTCAATCGCCAAAACAAAGAGTGTAGATTAAAAAAACAATGAAAAACGTATTTCCAATTTTTCCAAATAAAAAAAACTTTTCCCTGACCCATAAGATTTCCTAACTTTAAAAAAAAATTGTTGTTATCTTGACTTGTTTTTTACTCTCAGTTTTCAAAAAATAAAATTAATTTTTAGAAATTAGTAGAATGATCAACTAAATGATTAATCCTTAACAGGCAGTATGGGTCTAGGTGACCCCTGTCAATTTTTTACAATATTTCTCATTCAAACGCCAAAAAGAAGAACGAAGCATAAAAAAATGATGGAAAACATGTTTGCTATTTTTCCACATAATAAATTACTTTCCTCAACAATAAAATGTCCTCACTTTAAAAAAAAGTTGTTAGCTTGGTTGGTATTATACTCTCCATTTTCAAAAAATAAAATTAATTTTTCAGAAAGTAGATGAATGATCAACAAAATAATTAACCCGTAATAGGCACTATGGGTCTAGATGACCCAGGTCAGTTTTTTTACAATATTTCTAATTCAAATGACAACACCAAGGGCGCAGAATAAAAAAATGATGAACAACGTATTTCCAATTTTTACAAATAAAAAATAACTTTCAGCTTAATTTTACACCTTTTTTAAAGCTTATATTATTAGGTTAATTTAGGTGTAAAAGTGCGTTATTACAAAGCAAGCAGTTCGATTCTGGTACAAAAATAATTAAAATTGAAAAAATAGTGTAATTTTGTGTAAAAACGGTATTTATGAATTTATTTCATTTATTATTAATCGGTAATTGAATTAAATTTTGATTTTAGTAACAATTTTAGTATATTTTTGTCTATTTGTAATATATTCTTTCCTAATTTTAAAGAGTTCAACTAAATACTTAAATTTGTACAGCCCGAAACAACGAACTTTTCCCAGGGCAGTAGGCACTCGAAGTTGTTGTTGGGTCCATTTGACCCAGTTCGCCCTTTAAATTTTAAAATCTTTTTGCATTATTTATTTTTGAACGCAATAGATTATTTCTGAATCAAAAATATAATACTAAACTGTTCAGTTCAAAATAACTAACATTCAACAGAAAATATGTGGATTAATTCAGGTTAAATAAGCCTTATATATAGGTTTATTTCTCATATATGGATGCAAATTATACTTTAATTATAAATTATACATACAGATGGATATATATTGAACTATCCCAAATCTAACCTCACTTGGAAAAAAAAACAGGCAGGCAGGAATTTACCTTGCTATACACACTTTATAAATATGTAATCCTCTGCTTCTTGCTACAGAATTTAGCTCAGAGCTTGACAATGTTCCTAAAGTGGCAGCTACTGATGGTGGTTCTCGTACCAGAGCTTCCGATTCTTATGAAAAACGTCATTCCCCTGAAAGGCTGCGGTCCAGGTCTCCTATAGCCAGGCATCTTCCTGCCAGATTCCACCATGCTGAGTTTCATCCTGTACCTCCTTCCTTTCCAGACACTTCGTCTTCAAGGCCGTCGCCTCCTACCAGACCTTTTTTTCCAGACAGTTCTTCTTTAAGGCCTTCTCCAGCTGCCAGATCTTCTTTACCAAAAAGTTCTTTTTCAGGGCCTTCTCTCTCTGCCAGAACTTCTTTTCCAGAGAGTTCTTCAAGGCCTGTTCCTCCTGCCAGACCTTCTTTTCCGGAGAGTTCTTCTTCAAGGCCTGCTCTCGCTGCTAGATGCATGGCTGCACCTACTAGGCTTCCTTCTTCTGATAAAAGTGGATACGATTTGGAACACATTGCATTTATTCGGCTCACTTCCATGACGTTGCCGCCTCGGGTATTCAGACTTCGAAGATACACATTTCCTGCTGATGCACGACTTAAATGGAGATTAGGGGAAAATTCCTATGAGCCTATACCAACCCAAGAATTTATTGTTCTATCAACATCCGATGGTGAGGTCTTTGCAATATTAGAGAGCACTAATACTCTTGCTGGAATCTATTCTCAAACTGATAGAGGTATAAGACGCGCGAAAATAAACATGCAAGGTAATGTTAACGCAATGACGACAGAAGAAATCCATCAAACTCCAGTAGGTCATAAACGGCCTATTACAGGATATTTTGAAGTCGAACGGTTAGAACTCATGTAAATATTTTTAAAAAACTGTTACCAAAACTATTTTTTACTATAATTCAAAGTACAAATTAGCTTAAGTTTAGTTGATGACGCGCATCTTCTACTTTGAATGGCAGACATTATTTTTTGATAGTATTTTATTAATTTAAAAAATGTGTTCTTTTGATTGAAAGGACATTGCAGAGGGCTGTTTCTCTCCCAATAGAAATTAATCGATTCGTGCTTATGAATGCTGAAAAAACTAAATTCAGTATCACTTTTAGACAAGAGAATGAATGCTTGATACTTAGGCACCATTCATGGGAAGGTTCTTTTATATAAAAATGTATAAGACGCTACTAATGTACTTATGATAAACTAACCTTATCTTTAGCAATTATAAATTTTTGATTTTATAAAAAATGTTCAATCGTAATAAATAAACACAATATTTTTAATACTATTTAGAATTCATTCCATGAAATTAAAAGGTCTCAAGGTATAGATAGAAATCTTAAAAAAAAACTTCAGTGTAACTTTTTGTTCTAAGATGCAATAGGACGAGTCAGCCTTAGCAAATCTATTTTTGGACCAATCTTAAAAAATATTTCTGGTATGCTTTTTCGAATTTTCCCAACCTTTGGAAATATTTATAAGAATAAGAATTTACTCGATTTTGTAGAAAAACTTTGAAATTTGAACTATTTTAGCAATATCCTCTTAAATCTTTG
>JAWWLR010221500.1:0-12609 GCA_035041075.1 Acraspis erinacei | reverse complement strand
CACTGGTAGTCACTTCGTCCACGGTGACGTCATCATCTTAGAAATCCATAACTTCGTCCACTCGAGACAAGCCTCCGGGGTCGCATTTGTCTCGCGGGTTTTGAATAAAAACTCTTCCTCGAAATCGTAGAATTTTGAAAAAACAATATTAGTAGAGGTGCCATTATCCTTACCGCAGAGGGGACTTTCTTCAAGCCCTATCTTGTGTATGTGATACTAGAGGTTTCTGTGTCCTACAAACATTTCTGTTAGGACTCTGACCTTATTATTCTTATTTTACATTCTTATCGTGCTATCATTCCCAGAAGTTAATCATTGTTAAAACGATAGAAATCGATACCGACAACAAGTTTAGTTAGAGAACTTTATTCAAACAACTTTCATCCAACTTACAAATAAGCTAGTCCTAATATTGGGTTTTCTTCATATTCAAGTTTTTATAACTTAATGTTATTGAAATTCGATGAGAAAATTGTTAGAGTTTATAATAATAAGTTATAGTGATACGATGAAAAAATAGCTCCAAAATGAGCCTAGGAGCATGGAAAAACGTTGATGATTTCAAAATTTATTGAAAATTTAAAAACACATTGAAATTCACACTTCTTTTGCAACATCTACTTAAAAGTAGACAACTAGGCTTTAGTGTGGAATTGCGCCCGTTCGTCTCAAATAACTCCAGTATTCTTCTAAGGTATTGAAGTCTCGTCGATGCATTAGGTACTCTGAACGAGGCTCCTGCCATGTCTCTGATGACTGCGGCGATGACTCTGTTGGTGACTGTGCTGGCTGTGACGGCTGTGCTGCCTCTGGTATAGGAATTGTAGTAAACTCTGCAGTATAGATTTTACGAGTTGATTTTACTGTTATGAAAATTCTATTGTTATAATCATGAATTGTTTTTTTCTTGAAGTCATCGTAAGATTGGAAAGCTTCAGCTTTGAGCCACAGGTCTGGTTCTAAACGCACAAGGGCTATTTTTCTATGAGGTTCGCTAGGACGCGGATCTGTATATATGTTGCTTTGTGCCTGCTGTACGCTTGCAGTGAAACATCGCGAATCTGGAGATTGTAAATAAACGTTATACTGCTGGAAAGTAGGATGGATGTGTCTAGGTGTCCGTTGGTCTATTGGTGCCAACGCAAAGTTTGCTGGTAGAGCATTCGGTACACACGTCGTATCTTGGAGTTCTTTTACGAAAAAAGCGGCACGGTCTACTTTGGCAGTGACGGTGAATGGCTTCAAAAAATCTGGAAGTCCAGCAGCACCTGATTTTGTAAGAAAAAATTAATATTTGCGAAGTTCATACATAATGTTACATTGTACAGAAAAGTGAGTGCAAATAACAATTTCTTGAAATGCTTGGTAAAAGGAGAATTACTGATTTCATTTTATAAGTAAGCCATCTATATTTATAGTCTATTCAAGTATGCCTCATTTTTAGTAAAATATTTAATTAATTTAATTTTAATTTAAAATTTAAAATTATCAATTAGTTTTTTAGTGAACTGTTTTTTTGGGTTAAAGTACTTTACTTGATAAAGATGCATTAAACTATGTTACGTGATAATTTAAATCTAAAGAAAAATTCTGTTTAAATTTGAACAAGTACTTATTTTCAAGATTTTTAGCTATATCTACGATGCGGAGAAAGATCAAAAAATGTTTATGAAACTTTAAAGGAGTGCTTTTGACTGCCAAGAGAACGTTTTTATTCCTATTATCAAGACTTGAAAAAACTTTACTAAAGATTGTTATGAAGATTTAGAGTTTTCAATTTTGACGAAATTCAAGAAATTCTTCAGTCGAAAATGACTTCGCATATTTGAAAATTAATCTTTTTTATGATTTATATTCCAAACTTTTTACTTTGATATACAAATATTTTACTTGAAATAAAGGTTTTTTCTTTTTTTGATGAAGATTGATCATTTTTCTTTGTTGAATATTCGTATGTTTGGTTTTTAATACAAATGTATTTATTCAATTATTGTGCTTTTTTTATTCAATTATTTGAGCATTTATTACAGTGATTTCAAAAAATATTGACCCAACATATATTTGGATAAATTAAATATATTTTGAATGAAATCGTTAAATTGTTTACCAAAAACATAAATTTTCTACCATAAAGATTAACTGTGTATCAAAAAAAGTCAAGAAAATAATGAAAAAACCATAGATAAAATAGATGAATTTCCATTCATAAAAGATAAATAGAGAGCCAACCGTAGAATAACTTAATTTTTAGTAACAGTAATAAGTACTAAAATTGGGTTATTTTCAGTTAGAGGAATAAGTTTTAAGGGTGTGGGTTCAATCCGACTTTGAATTATTTTTTTAGTAGGTACGGCACTGACTCAGAATATATTATTTTAGAAGGATTTGTGAACAAAAGAAAAAAAACTCGTCGGAAAGTGAGTTGAAAATTACTTTTCAAACCAAAGTCAGATTTATAGGTAAAATACAATTGTTTGAATTTAACAAAAGAATTAAATTTTGATGAAAAAAGGAAAGGGCCTTTCAATGCAGTCAAAATACTCAAAATACGGAAAAACACGGAACCTCACCAATTGTGCATTGAGAAAATATCTACAATTTTTTTATTACTCACTTTTTATAGAATACGTAATTTTAATTTTATTCGTAAAAAACAACATTAAGAGTAAAAAAAAAAATATTTTTTGAAAGAACAAAAAAAGCAAGCATGTGAAGTATTCCCCTTTTTTGTCTTTTTCCTGTTTTCCCCTTCCCTTTTTTCTTTTCACCGTTCCACTTTCACCCTTTCCCCTTTCTTATTTTCCCCATTACCCTTTACCGTTTCACGTTTCCCTTTTCACCGTTTCGCCTTTCTCCATTCCTTCTACCCTTGTTCTTTTTCATGTTTTTTCCATTTCCGCTTTTATTTTTCCCCTTTTCTCATTTCCCCTTTTCTTTTTCATCCTTTCCGGTTTCTCATTTTCTTATTTTCTTTTCCTTTAAACAATTCCCTTTTTCTGTTTCCCTTCTCCTTGCCCTTTTTATGTCCTATTCTGCCATTTCCTTATCACCCTTTCCGGCGTCTCATGTTTTCCTTCCCTTTTTCTTTCTCCAATTCCGTTTGACTGTTCCGCTCTCCCTTACCCTTTTTACCTTTCTCTTTTCATCGTTTTTCAGTTCCCTTGAACATTTTTCTCTTTTTCCCTTTTCCCCTTTCCTTTTTTATTTCCCCTTTCCATTTTCAGTATTTCTTCTTTCTTATTTCCCCAATTCTCCTTTATCTTTTCTTTTCCCATCCCTTTTTTCTTTTCCCCTTTCTCCTTTCCTATTTTCCCCGTCCCCCTTTGCCGTTTCCCCTTTTACTTTTCTCACTTTAGCCTTTCCCATTTACTGTTTCTCTTTTCCCTTTCCCCTTTTAATCTTTTCTTTTAAAACTTTCCCCGTTTGTTTCACTCTTCTTATCTTTTTTGCATTTCCCCCTTTCCTTTTTTTCTTTTCCCTTTGCCCGTTTTTCCATTTAATATTTTCCCCTTTCGTAAATAATTTATGGCGAAAAGATTAAAAAAAAAAAAACACTTTAATTTACATCTTATGACATTACCACTTGTGCCGGGTGTCCCACTTGCGTGGTGCTGTGCATGCATAGCGGGCGTAAAAGTAATTATGTAGCGGGCGTAAAGTTTCATGTTGGCCTCGCGGCGAAGTGCGCATGTGCGAAGGCCACTGGGATGTAAGTGGCCACATTACGCCTCCTTCACGTGCATTTAATGGCGCGTTTTCAAGGGGGTCGAACAAAAAATTAATTTTGTTACAAAAAATATTTCAGTTTGAATTTTTAACATCAGAATATAAGTTTAAAAAATCGAAATTCTCTACAATTCTGAAGCAAAAATAGAATTGTGATATATTTAGTTATTTATTTTAATATGACTTTTCAACACAAGAATCTTAAATTAAAAAATCAAATTTTGCAAAAAATAGTTCAATTTCCATTCAGTACAGATTGCCGGGAACTTTTCGCTCTCAAAATATGAATTTTAAGCAAAAAATAAATCTTGCATGAAAATATTGAATTTTCACCAAAAAGTGCATTTTCAATAAGAAAGGATGGCTTTTTAACCAAATTCTTGCTTTTTAAAAAAATACAAAAATTTACAACTAAAAGGATTAGCTTCAGAAAAAATGTAAAGAGTTTGTTACATTCACCTTACTGTGCAATCAAAGCCATTCAGATGTTTGGCAAATTTTTGATAAAGCAAAAAAAATTCGATTCTTTTATTCATAAAAATTGTTGAGAAAATGTGTGTGATATTTGTCATAAATATTAATTATAATATTATATTGTACTTACAGATGAAATTAAGAAAATCCCCAAATAGTAGGAAAAGAAAAGAAAAAATTATCTCCATTTCTTCTCACTAGTCGCGATGACAGAAAACTGCAGACTAATTCTTGAATAATTCTGTGTCAGCAGATACGCGACAATATCATGCAGAAGGACAAAAATTGTTGATCACGCAAATAAACTTTTATCTTATTTGATGTATTTAACAAAAATGCAATATTCTAACTTTGTATGTATAAAAATGCAAACAATGGCAAAATAATTAATACGTGATAAAAAATACTCGTCTTTCGTATCTTGGAGAAATTTTTTGTTTAATTTGTGTTTGGTTTGCCGGAGAGAAAGTTTGGCTGGAAAGGATCATGTTAGATTCCTGATCGTCTCACCCGTCTGTTCACTCAGCCACCTCCCGTTCTCCTTCTTCTTTCGATCTTTTTTTTTGCGTGATCCATTTTCCCCATGAGGCAATATTACTCTACGCCCATAACTTAGGGGGTCTTGACACTTAGAAAGAATCTCAATAGATATCCGTTAACAGCTCGCAATGTCAACGAAAAGATGTTTCTTGGTCGCTGTGCAGGCTGTGCAGGCAAGGTTGAACAAATATAAATCGAAACCGACAAAAAAGTTGATTTAAAGAACTTTATTCAAACAAATTACATCTAAATTACCAATAAACTATTCTTAATATTCGGTACACTTCATATTCATGTGTTTATAACTTCATGTTCTTACAATTCGATAACAAAAATGGTGACAACTAAGCTTTACTCTGGGATCATTTTCCCCTTTTTCGAGAGCAATCAAACCGTAATCAGTCATAAAAATAGAGGTGTTCGGCGGCTTTTGCCTATCCCTGTATATAAATTCTAGGCAGCTTTTGAGAATTGCTACCAAGATACGCGAGAAAAATAATCAACTTGACATACAGAAGCATTATACCGAATTTAGAAACATTAATATCCTTAATACCACTTGAAAAACTGGCTACCATCAGTTTGAATATTTTTATACAAACTAAACGTTGTTCTCATTGATAGATAACATAAGTATACATAATCTGTCGAAAATAGCAAATTTTATATCTTCCCGGCAGGGTCCAAAGTTATAATTTAGTTAAGATCCCCCAACCGGTGCTTAGTCTATAAAGTCTCTTGTACCTTCTGAAAGCCGAGCCGTAAATATCAAAGATAGTTTCCATAAACTGAGCCCGTACTCTGGGAGGCAATTAACCTATCTTGAGGAGAACTAAAGTCTAAGTTACGTTCCCAACTAACAAAGTAATGCTAAAGTGTATATATACACCATTAAGCCGTTTCCCTTTCGGGGTAGGCGTGAATCAGTCGGTGGGGAAGGAAGTAGTATGATGAAGGGGTTGTAGAATTTTTAGATTGATCTAGAACTATCGTATTATTTGTTTAAATAATAAGGTAGCCCCGCAGCACTGCTCCAACCCAGGTTGCTGATCAATCTCTCTAGAAATCACCCCAAGTAAAGATCATCACAAAGTCTTCATGTGAGATTCCTCACTAGGGTCCATTAGTATCCAAATTCTTTTATTTCAGGCGTCATTCACTCTACTGATACTCTTTTTATTAACTACTTTCCGCCATATTTTTCTGCCCTGACATACTTCTCTAGCTTCTTTAACGTCCATGCATTTTTTCATGCAGGCTCTCGTGTTTCTATACCTTCTTATGTCTCTTCTAACTAGGGTCTCATTCACACATTCCAACCATTTATTCCGCGGTCTGCCTCAGGACACGATGCCATTTACTTTACCTTGATACACTTGTTTCAAAGGCAAATAAAAGTACAGAATTTGTCAACATTATAAATAGTAAAGGGGAAATGCAACATGAGGCAGCCGGGACGATAGACGCTTTCAGAGAATATTTTAGGGGACAATCCGGAGATGAAGCTACAGAAAACCACAACCGCGATGTAGAACACGATGCGGTAGAAAACTCAACTGAGATAGTCTGTGTCACTGAGGTTAGGAATATAATCAAGAACTTGAAAAACGGTAAGGATTCCGGGGTAGATAGTATTAACGCTAAAATGCTTAAACCCGGTGTTTGTATGTACCTACCAAATAGAAATAAAAGCGACTACAATAATTACAGATGGATCAGCTTATTAAGGACTGCAAGTAAAATATACTCAAAAATAAGTATTCGTAGGGTAATCAAAATAACAGGAAAATATTTGGAGAGTCCAAAGTGGGTTTATGCCAGGCAGGTCATGTACGGATCAAGGTTCGACAAGGTAGATAGAATTAAACTCTGGGAAGACCTGAAAGAATACGGAATAAATGGATGGCTCCTACAAGCTAAAAGAAGAATATATACGGGTAGCAAAGCGATTGTAAGGGTAAATTGGAAATTAAGTGACTGGTTCGATATAATGCCAGGCGTCAGGCAAGGATGCGTAATGGCTTCATGGCTATTTATATTATTTATGGACAAATGTTTGAGAATGGCTCTTTTCCACGAAAAAGGTGTGAATCTCGAAACAGTAAGGGTACGTGGGTTAGCTCTCGCAGATGATAAGGTTGTGATGGCAGAGTCAATCGATTAAATGCAAAGAATGTTGAATGAATTGATTGAAGGCATGAAGAACATGGGCCTCAAAATCAACGTAAATAAATCAAAAACTATCGTGTTCGAAGGAAAGAGTGAGAAAACAATATGCAACATTTTATCAGATGATGAAAGAATTGAACAAGTTGAGAAATTCGTATACCTTGGTAGCTTATTTACTAGGGGCGGCAGGATAGATGATGAGTTAGATAGAGGAATAAACGAAGGTAAGAAGATTATTGGTAAAGAAAGCCTCCTTATCAGAAGTGAACATATATCAAATAAGGCCTTAATGGCGATACGGCGATAATAATTCTTCCTTGCGCCGGTCTAGGCTTCTCCGGTCTACGGGCGCTCTAGGTCTGCTGCCTAAAAGAGCAGAAAAAAAAGATGCATCATGGTCTTCGTGCATATACTTTATGAATTCATCTATATTTTCTAAGTCAATTCTCTTCAGTTCCGGAACTAGCTCGCATGGCCTTGATTGCTGTCGTGACTGCGGTTGCTGTGATGGCGGTATCGACTGTGATGACTGTGCTAACTGTGTTATTGAAATTATATTAAGCTCTGCTGTCTCAAGTAGCTCATGTATTCTTCTCAGCTAGCGAAGTCTCTTTAAAAAAGTCGATTGCGTTGCTGCGATCGCCGAAGTCGCCATGGAAAGTAGGATGTTTGTTTCTAGGTGTCCGTTGGTCTATTGGGGTCAACGCAAAGGTTGCTGGTAGAGCATCCGGCACACAAGTCGCCCATTGGAGTTCTTTTTCAAAGAAGCGGCACTGTCTACTTCGACAGTAACGGTGAGTCGCTTCAAAAAATCTGGAAGTCCAGCAGCACCTAATTTTTTATGCAAAAATTAATATTTATGAAGTTCATACATAATGTGATATTGTACAGAAAAGTGAATGCAAATAACAATTTCTTGACATGCTTGGTAAAAGAAGAATTACTGATTTCATTTTATAAGTAAGACATCTGGATTTAGAGTATATTCTTGTTTCCATTTTTGTCTAAAAACTTATGCTTTTGAGTTGAAAATTCCTCTTCTAAATTTTTCATTAGAAATTAATTTTATTTTTGGATTGATTATCAGAAGAAAATCCAACTCTTTGGTTGAACGTTAAATATTTTACTTAATTAAAAAATAATTATATTCGTTAATGATTTATCTCTTTTTTTTAAAAAAGCAACTAGTTTGCTGAATAATGAATAATAATAATAATAATAATAATAATGCATAAAAAAATAAGAAAAAATAAATTAAGAATCCATTTCTGTTTCAAAAATGTATCATTCTTAGTAAAAAATCTACTTATTTAATTACAAATGAATTATTGTTTTAGTGAATTGTTGTTTTTGTGTTAAATTACTTTTACTTGCTCAAGAGCTTTAAAATATTTTAGGTGATAATTTAAATCTTAAAAAAAATTCTGTTAAAATTTGAGTATGTACTATTTTTGACTGCCAAAAGGATGTTTTCATTCCTCTTATCAAGAAATTGAAAATACTTTACTAAAGCCTGATATGAAGATTTTGAATAACTTTGGTTTGAAAAACCTAATTTTCACGAAATTTAAGATGTTTTTCAGTTAAAAATTACTTAATTTTTTTTTAAATTAATAAATAAATGTAATTATTTAATTATTCTGCTGTTGTTAAAAACTGATTAATTTGAGCATTTATTACAGCGATTTGAAAAAATATGGACCCAGAATATCTCAGAACCCAGACGATGGAAAATCTCGGGATTTACCTGTGATATTTTGCTCAATATCATAGAAACTAGTTACAAAATTCTTTGAAAAATTAAACAGAAAAACCTTAAACGGAAATCTGTTTTGGGTAATACAGCGTGATTTCCACCATGGCTTTAATTTATACATGACTCTTGATTTTACAACCACTGAAAGAATTAAAAAAGTTAAAAAATACATTCTATTCAATAACGCGCTTTATTTTCTCCTTAAAATAAACAGAATGAAAGGGAAAATGTTGTTGATCTAAGATACAAAAATGTTCTATATTTGCTATAAATAGATTAATTCCGAACAAAATAATTGCATTTGCAATCCAATACTTTAATTTCGTAATGGTAGTTTCAACCTGATAGTTCAAATCTCAACCAAAATGGGCAATTTTCTACCCAGCAAGATAGATTTCCAAAAAATAGATAAATTTGAAATAAAGAAGATCAATTTTCAACAAATCATAAAATAGGGTTATTTTAATTAGAGGAATAAGTTTTAAAACAAATAAAATATATTGTAAATGAAATAGTTCAATTTTTAACCAATGGAATGCCTAGTTTTAATTTTAATCGTAAAAAAATAAAAACATAAAAAAATTCAGAAAATTAATAAGTAATAATATTTAATAAAATAAATACTTGGGCAAATTTTTTCTGAAAAAATGGAAAGTTTTCATAATAAGTTGAAACGTTTATCTCGGTTTAAATGCTCATTTTTGATGTTCATTTTAATTTATAAAACAAAAATTTCAACATTTGTTTCTTTCTTTTAAATAATTAATCTTTTTCCCAGATTTAAAGAAATTTCCCCTTCTTTCCTTTTTTCTCGTTTTTTTAAGTTGAAAACTTGTTAAAATGTTTTTTTTAAATTGTTTTCTTGGTTTTAAACTTGAACTTATTTTAGTTAAAGATTCATGTATTTTGTTTAAAAATTCGTTATTTTTGGTTGAATTTCAATGGTTTCTATTTAAGTTAATATTTTTCTTTTCAATCTTTCCTGGATGTAAATTCAACTATTTTTTTTTGAAAATTTTTCTTTCTGATTTGGAAGCTGATTAAAAAAATGATATTAAAAATTTGAATGTAGAAAATTTATTTTTTGTTTAAAACACGTATTTTGATGTTAAAAAGCCCAATTGAATTATTTTTTGTGTACATTTTTTTTAAATTTTCCCTTTTTTTTAATAATTTGTTTATTTTAGTATAAATTTCATATTTCTTGGGTAAAAATGCAACCACAGGTTGTACCAATTACTTATGGAACTTTTCTTTTTCGAGTAAAATGAAATTAAAACAAAATTCTTTCTCAAAGATAAAAGCAATAGTTGATATTCTAAAAAGAATAATATTAACTTGAATAGAAAGAAACTTGAATTCAACAAAAAATAAAAAAAGAATTTCAAACAAAATACTTGAGTTTTTAACTAAACATTGGTATTTAATGTTACATCTATAAAAATTAACTTAGAATGAAAATGAAGTCTTATGACGTACTATTTGTACAATTTATGTTCGAATACTTAGTATCATGATCTACATAAATATTGTTTAAAATTTCGTAACACCCTTACAAGCTACTATTACTATTCTGGCTTGAGACCGTAACAGTCCCTGACGCTTGGGTGATCCCGTTGAGTAGTGTACCTATACAACTACGGCGAGACCACAACGTAGTTCAACCGACCACCGATAGATGGCGCAAACACTCAGTTCCAGGCAGTCGGTAACTGCTCAATCGGTAAGGTAGATATATGTCATGGATCCATGACCAAGCCAGTAAGGTGGCTCCCTGTTTTACCATCTATGTAATATATCTCAATCTGTAACCGACAGATGGCGCCACTGTTTTACAAGATTTGTAGTTCCAACCACCGCCGAAAGATGGCGCTCGTAGGCGGATCAGCCGGAGTTCTCAAAGCTTCTAGAAATTTCGGCCTTAGATTAACATTTACTTGGATCGAGGATTCCCCAGAGTTCTCGAAATTTCTAGAAAGATCTAGGCGATTCTCGGAGCTTCTAGGAATATCGGCCTTAGATTACCATTTTACTTGGATAGAGGATTCTCGTGACATCTCGAAATTTCTTCAAAGATCTAGGCGATTCTGGAAGTTTCTGTCTCACACAACACACAGTACAGTTTCAGCATGATGTCGGAAAGGACTACTGGACTTTATATATTTAATCTACAAACAAGTCTCTTTTTCCTATTGGAATCTTCCCGCGGTTAGCGGCGCATGCGCAGTGCTGGTAACATTCTCTGCGCTGAGGGAGCAAGAAATAGATGCCTGCACACTATTTTTAGCCAGAAACCTCTCAGGCAGTTTTCAATCTAGGAGTATGACTGGTGAACAGTATACACGCGTGTAAATACGACATACGAAGGAACTTTAACCATACAATACATACCGTGATACCCAAGTTTTACTTGGATCAAGGTAACGGAAGTGATATTGCGCTAAGTTTGAAAAATTCAAACCAACGATGTGTGTGTGTGTGTCTCCAGTGCTGAGAAAAGCTTGCGAACCCTAAGATGCTAGAATAAAGTCCAACGTTGTTTTGAAGTAAACTTCCATCACTGAAGACCGAGCTTTTTAGCAATGCTGAAAGCATGCAAAATTTTAAAATCAACCCTTCGATGAGGAAAATTTACAACCCATCGCTGTCATAAAATTCCGTCGCTGAAGTTTGTCAGAGGTGTACTTATTAGTTATTTTCGCTTTCCGCCCTCAACCTCAGTACGGAGATTCAAACCGGTTCTCTTTTACTAACTTATCTTTTCCGCCACATCCGATCTTCGCTCAAATCCTTTCTTGACGATTCTCTCCGCCTTCCCACTAAAACTTTCCTCACCTCTCTCTCCACGCTCCCGTTCAAGCTCTCAACTTTGCAAAGAAAATCTAACCAGGATCTTGCTTTTCCGTCTTCAACCTTGGTACGCCAGATTTAACCGGATTCTCTTTACTCGTCTGCTTTCTCCTCTCTTCCACCCCAGACCTTTTTGTTCTCTCATCTCGCTCTAATACAGTGTACTTTCATTCCCTCCCTCCAACTCCCGGCTCTCCAAATATCTCATGCTACTTGATAGAATAAGTGTTTCAGATTTTATTTTATTTTTTGAATTAGAGGGCATGCTTATTTTTGAAGATGAATTAAAGGGAAGTTATAAAGGCAACGGTGTGTTTGGGCACTTGTAAACATAGAGTCTTCGTTAAATCCAGATTCACTCTATATTTTTGTTTTGAGTTTCACATTAGATATAACTTATTTTTAAAGTGCTTTAAGAAGTTTGAGTATGTCTAATTTTTCTTTTCTTTTAATTAAATATTTTGCTTAATCCATTAGGTGATTAAATAAACATCTTAAAGAAAATTATATATTAATAAGTCAGTTTGAGTTTTGACGCGAAACATTCTCAAATTTCTTTTCACTTAAACAAGGCTTTACGTTTCAGTAATGTAGGGAAATCTGTTTAACCGAAGATCATTATTTTAGTTTATATATTTAAGTATAGATATTTTAATTTAATAATAAATCTCTTAGAATTAATTTTTAAAAAATAGCAAAGTTAGCGCGACGACGCTCGAGAAGCCCGGGACTAGGAACGCGAGTTTGTGTAACAGAAAGTGCTGTGATTTAACCCTGCCTTAATCCTGGCCCATCTTTGTTTTGTGACCAAGCAAGAAGGAAGTGGACAAACGAGTGCAGAGAATCTGAGGGATGCCACACGGTCGTCGATCTACGATGTCCAGTCAGTGGACCTACGACAACGTAAGTGTCCCTGGAGGTGACTCTCTGCCGAAAGTCAGTTCGGTATATGCGTCGATTTCAGTTCCGATATATTTGTGTCAAATGAAACCCCCTTTCCCCAGTCTAACGCGCGTGTGGAATTACACATTGCCCTTGAATTTTGTCGCGTTATGTGATTTTAATAACTTACACTCGGTTTCTTTCATCCATTT
>JAWWLR010221428.1:0-12615 GCA_035041075.1 Acraspis erinacei | reverse complement strand
CGTCATTTACCCTCCCCACCACCCAAACTTACTTTTGAATTTTACTGGCATGTGACTGATCCGAATAAGTGATCGAAAAATAATTATCAAAAATAATTCTTCTGTGGAAATTTTGTAAAACTTTTGTCAGGCAATTTTTCGTTCTAAATTTGAACAAAATTATTTTTTTACAGAATCAAGACTACGACCGTCAAACCCGAATGAGGACAATAATTTCAAGGAAGAAATTACATACCATCCGAAAAGCAAGTTGATTGTAAATCAGGACACCTCAGGTCAAGATTCTAATTTTTATTCTCAGCTTTTCAAACGGAGGGCCCTGTACAAAATTTAGATACCCCTCTCGAAATATTCTCTGATACCTTGCTTGAATTCTTAGTACACTAACATTCTTTTAAACCATAACAAATTGTTGAGATTAGAAGAAAATTTCAAAATTAATTTTTTTATTCTCTAAAATGGCTTCTTTAAAATTTTGCATTTGATTTTAGTCCATATGATCAGTGGGTCATATGAACAGATTTATACCTTACCGACACTTTTTTTAGTTCATAAATTATTTTCACGATAACTTTCGAAAGATGGAACAGATTGGATTCTGCTTAGACACACTTTCTCAAGGCCTAAAAAGAAAAGAACAAGTTCGCAAACCAACCATTTCGGATTAAAATTAAAAAATTGAGCACATTTTCAAAATATTTGAGACTATTTTGTTGAAGATCTAAAAATTCCATGTACGGCTGTTTATAGTACTTAGAAACTCGAACAATTTATCCTCATGGCCAAAGCCAAACAACGCATGATCTGAAAAAAAGTCAAGAGAAGAAAACCATTTACTTTTGAAAGCTCGACAAGATTATCATGACAAATTTTTAAATTTGGTCAAAAAGTTGAAAATTCAAATTTTGATCATACAAAATGTAACGAAAACTCAAAAATTCAATTTTACGGTTAATCCATGTAAGATGCGAAAAAAATCGAATTAACCAAAATTGAGAGCCTTGAAAAGATTTACAAATTTGTCATTAATGCATTTTCAAGAGGATGCATAGTTTTTGTTTTTAGTCGTAAAAAACAACATTAAAAATTAATAATTCAAAGTTTGGAAAAACGGAACAGGCTATGAAAAAAATAAATAGATAAACGTTGCTCTTTTTAAAAATAGCACATGTTGCACTAAAATGTTGAATAATAATGTTTATTCTAATAGAATGCCCATTTTTATAATGATAAAAATAAGACAGTAAAAATTCTGTTTTTGCAATACGTTGAACATACACTTATAGAGTTGAACATAATATAGAAAAGTTCGCATTTCCGACGAGATCGAGTGCGAAGCACGAGATGCGTGATGAGAATGTGTTATTTAAAGCCGAAGGAGCTTTAACTAAAGAGAATTCACAATCACCAAATGGCAGTTGTCGATGCTTGGACCTTTAATTTTAAAAGGCGCTCTAGACTCGCTCAAGCTTGCGAGCCGAGCGCGCAGCGCGCTATGAGAATGTGCCCGCGCTGCGGGCAGATTTTTTGTTGTTGCTTTTTTCGTTATTATGAAAATTTAGGACCTGAGCCATCTTTGTCAGTGCCTTTTCTTTATGATCTCAAATTTTGAACTCCATGTGGCTCCTCTATTTCGAGCATTAGTTAGAAGAAAAAAATGTCGGTAAAGTTGGCATCTGGTCACGTGACCCACTCGTCAAATGTATTCGTATTCAAAACTCTATGTGGTAAATTTTTTGTGAATATTTAAACGTTTCTCATTTTTTTCAGGATCACTCAAAAAACATGTACCTCTATATGCGAGGTCTAATCTTGGCGCCTACCGTCCTCTTTACACACCTGGTACCCAACCACAGAAACGCCAGATAGGTCTAGATTATTATTTTTATATTCATCTTCTTCAATGGAGGTAGCAGTGTCAACTTTTAATTTCTTTAAGTCTTAGTAGCTCGCATTCTTAGTAAGGTAAACTGACAATTACTGGGCTCGTCGCTGACTGAGTCAGAGCAAGCCATTCCTGACTCGCATCCTTTACCTGCTATGTATACCCCCACCATTGTATCCTGCACGTTACCCCTCGCTTGCTTGTTCACGACTGAGATGTTGTCCCTTTGGATTCCACTTTAAAAACTTTCTATGCAGTTCATTGCTCTAAAATTCAAATATATTAACTTCAAAGACGCGTTAAATTAATTTAAGTAAAAAAAAGAATGCAAAAAATCTTTGATAAAATGGAAAATGTTTGGTTGTAAATTGTAACTAAATTGTAAATAAAACTGTTTATTCAAAAATTCGTCTTTTTATGTTGTAAATTCAAATATCTTCATTGAAAATTAAATTCCTATTTAAAACTTATATTTCGATGTTAAAAAGTCAAACTGAATTTTTTTTTTAGAAAAGTTCAACTATTTTTGTTTATAATTTTCCTGTACAATTTAAAAATTCATCTAATTTCTTAGAAACTGCATCTTTTTTGGGTAAAGATTCAACTTTAGTTTTTTAATCTCCGTCTTCTTGGGTTTGAAAATTCATTTCATTTGGAAGAAAGTTAATATTTTTTAGTTAAGAAGTCATCTGTTTGATTAAAATTGACCTCTTGTAATGGAGAATTTTACTATCCTGAAAATTGTTTCATCTTTTATTTGAAAATTAATTTTTTAACTGTAAATTTATTCGATTTGTTTTTTAGAAAAATAATCTGTGTTAAAAATCAATTTTCTTAGTTCAAAATTAATTTATTTTGTGAGAAAATTTTGGCTAGTTTGTAGAAAATGCGTTGCTTTTTTGTTGAAAATGAATATTCTTATACAAAATTAAATGTTTTAGTTTGAAAATTAATTGGCTGGATATTGGAAGATTTCCAAAATTGGAAAGTAAAATTCTAAATTTTAAGATATTTTTTTTTATTTTGCAGGATTCATAAAGATTTGTATGGAAAGTTTACATTATTCAAAAGATATTTAGAAATTCAATGAAAAATATAATTTAAACTTTGAAAGGATTCCTTTAAAATTTTAAGAAAAATATGTATTTTTCAAGATTTTCATAGAAAATTCGTCTATTAAAAATTAAACTGTTGAACTTTGTAGATAATATATGAGTTTTTAACTTAATTGAATGGAAGAATGTGATACTTGTAAAGATAAATTTTCAAACAAAAATGGAATAGTTGAATTTTCAGATTAAAAAATTATTTTCAACAAAATAAGTCATTTTTTAATCAGAGAGCTAACTATTCAAATAAAACTATAAGTTCTAAGCTAAAATAGTTATTTATAACTAAAAAAAAATTAATTTAAAATAGAGAAAAAACTATTTTTCAAACAAACAGAAGAATTTTCAAGTAAAATGATAAATCGTCAACAACAACAAACTTAATTTTTAAAAAAGCCTTTCAACTATCAAGTTGTAAAATTCATTAATTCTCAGCTGCGGATTATTTGAAAGTATACAATTTTAAGTATTCCTTTCAAACTTGTTAATTTAACATTACAAATAAAATTAATTATTTAATGATTTTTTCAACTAAAAATGTTATTATAATAGATAAAATTTTTATTTTAAGTATCTCTAGTTTTTAGTATAATATTAATAATTATGGGATAACCTTCAAACTCAATGTTTTCTATATTAGGTGCTAAATATCAAAATTAAATGAAATTGAAGTAATATTGGATTCTAATTAATATTGAAAAAATTTTGAATTAATTTCTACACATTTTGATTAAGCTGAATGTGAATCTGAATTAGTATTTTTTATTTAGAAAATTTTTTATTCCAATTTTTATTTTTTATTAAAATTTTAATTTGAAATTGATAACTGATGAGAACATTTTTCTCTTAATTTTTCTTAACAGAAATTTATGTTTTAAAATGGTATATTGACTTTGAATATCATACTTAAATTACTATTATATAAATTCCTAGTCTTTAAAAACATATGCATAATAAATTGAAATTGAAATAATAGAGTTTAAAGTAATTAGGTGTAAATATTCATATTATAATTATCAATATAATTCTAAAAAGTGGAGATAATAGAAAAAATGATTCATTATAATATCATTTTATAGTTGAAAAAATCATTGCAACCAATGCTTAATTAAATAATTAGTTTTAAACTGTAAGGTTAAATAAAAAAATTTTGAATGAGTCTAAAATTTTACACTTCCAAAGAATTGGCAGCTAAAAGTTAATGAATTTTACAACTTAATATTTGAACGGCTTTCATGATAAAGAAATATCTAAATTTTTAAGGGCAAAAGATTAAATTTCTATAAAAAAGTTGCATTTATTATCGAACGAGACGACTTTTTAACAAAACTATTTAATATTCCTGAAAAGAATTCATTTTTGGATGAAAATCATTAAATTTTGAAATGAATAATAAGATTTTTAACCAAAAAATAATGGCAATTGTACGAACACTTTTTCCAATTTATGTATAATTTTAATTTAGATGAATTATAAGTAAGAAATACAATAGTAAACTTTTCAAAAAAATATTCTTTTTACGTCAAGTTGAAGCTTCAAGCAAATCGATAATATAAATTTTATTCATACTTATAATATTTAATATTAATGTATAATATTACTTTTATAATGCATAATTAGTAAATTGTATTGAAAAGTTAAAATGTAAAAGATAATCAACGATATTTATTATTTTCACGGCATTAGACATACTTTTAAAGTTGTCCCAGTCATGGCCAGTTTACCTTAACTAAATTTTTTTATACCGTCTTGGTTACATGGTAAAAATTTATACAATTCAATCGTGGTTTTGTTAATGTTTATAACATACAGTTTTTTCTCGCTTCAAGAAAAAAAGTTTTCCAAAATACCCTGTATCCAAATCTCTGAGAAAGAAATTTTTTTGTGAGGACTTAAAGGTTTCTCATTTTTTTACAGAAATAGATGAAATAGCGGAACGCCTATATCAACACGTTTTTCATAACGCCTACGGTGCTGCTCACCCAGCTCATACCCTGGTAGCTGGAAATCCACACACCCAAGGTTCGGCTTCATATTTTTATTCTCGGTTTCTCAAGATTTTGAGTGAACGCGATCTTTTGATCCATCCCCTCAAATATCCACATTTTGTTAATACGATGAAAGATTATTCGAATTTAAAGTAAAAACTCCATATTAAATTTCTAACTATCTAGAATCGCGCCTTGAGTATTTTTCATTTCAAGCGCTTTTAATAAAACACATACATTTAATCCTGAGGCCCTTTTCTCACTATAGATAAAAAATTTTGCCAAAATGCTTCGTATCCACTAAATTTTTTTTCTGATTAATTTTTTGTTTAAGGATTGACTTCACAATCATCAAATCTATATGCGAGACATGATCTTCCCGCGTGGCTGTATCACCCATCTGCCAGCATGATGCATGTACAACAACAACCCGCAGGTCCAGATTCGAATTTTTTTTCTCAGATTGATAAGCAGAGGTTATGCGATGGTTACCCCCCACCCCAAAATTCGCTGAATCCACCCCTGGGATTTTTTTCTGCAGTATTTAGACTCAAACTCCAAAGATACGAGAAATTGTGAATCGGGGAATCCAAAGATACAAGCGTGAAAGGGGCTCCTACTCTTGCGAAGATTAGATTTCGGGTGCAATGTGCAAGAACACGCACAGATATGAAAGTTTAAACAACAAATAAGTTTTGATCCAAAAAATTGAATTTTCAATGCAAAGAGACTAATTTTTAATAAAAATATTTGAGTTCTGTACCAAGTATTTGCCTTTTTATCGAACGAAGATAAAATTTGTTCTAAAACAAAATAATTTTGATTCAGATAGGACCAACTTTTTTTGTAATTGTGAACTTTCATACGGAAAAGATTTCATTTGATTTTTTAACACCAAAATATAAATTCTAAATAAAAAATAAATTTTCTATGAAATAGTTAAATTTTTAACAAAACAGTAGAATTTTAAATCAAACAGTTACATTCTTATTCAAACAAGACTCTTTGTTATTACCGATGAATTTTGAATTAAAAAATATATATATTTTTAATTTTGATCCATAAAATATTACAGTTCTCTTTGCAACACCAAAATATTACCAAAAACCTTTAAAAAATTGTTACTGTTAAATTTCCATCGAAAGAAGATTCCAGTGCACTTTCTAAAACTAAAATCAGAAATGTAAACAATAAGTTCATTTGCTGGTACATAGTCGAATTTTTAACCAAAAAGTATGACTTTAAAAAAGATTTTTGAACTTTCAAGAAATCCAAACTTTCTTTCAAACCAAATTTAATACGAGAAAATTTCTGAAAAAATAGTTTTCATCCAAAAAATTTTATTTGATTTATCAGTAACAAAATATTAGGTTTAAACAAAACGTTAATGTTCTACAAAGAGTTACATTTTTATCCCAAACAGACGAATTTTAACAAAATAGTTGAACTTTCAACCAAAAAGTTTTTCTTAAGAAATTGTTTAAAAATTCAACAAAATAATAAAATTTATAACAAAAAGATAATCTTAAGAAGAAAGTTTTTAAAAATTTGCAAAAAATTTTAAACTAAATTATTAACGATTTAGTTTTAGTTTTAGTTTTTTTAGAAGTATCGATTTTACGCGATTATGATTCAAAAAATTATTACATTTAATAGTGATGTGTGAACATACGCTTGTGATATTAGGTACACGACAAAAATCTATAACTTTTAATTAAATTTTTTCCATCATCTGTGTCGATTTAAAGCTTGCTCTTTTTTACAGGAAATCCGTACAAGAATGTTGTCATTGCACCTGGACGGCAATACATCACAGGTTCTAATTAATAATCACGGCATAATTAAAATATTTTATTTTTCATTTATCGCAAAAACTAAAATACATTCAGGAGCTTTATAAAATATTCCAAATCCCAAGATCAGTTAAATATAGAATATTTTATACAGTAGTTCAGATTAAAATACTTTTGTTATTACTTTTAAACTATATGTTTTTTCATTAAAAAATAATAAACTTGATATTTTTTTTATTGCAGAAAAAGGTCCTCCTCAAAATAATTAAGATCGAAAGCCCATGTCATCTGTGCATCGAGGGATAATATAATAATTGCAAAGTGTAAAATTATTACAATAAATAAAAACAGTTACTGATGACACAAATTCTTTTATTTTTCACAGATCCCCAAATAAAATTTATGTATTTACTTTATTTGAGGATTTATAGATTTCAGATCTGAATAAGAATAAAAAATTATTTGTCCAACCAATTTTTTGCTTTTCTAAAAAACAAATAAATTTTCTCGAACTTATAAGAATTCGAATTTCTTGTAGTTTTCTCAAAAATCAAACCTTTTTTTTGCTAAATTCTTTTGCGAACAAAATTTTTCCGGACAAGGTAAGTTTTCTTCTGAAACAACAGTTTTTTCCGAAATTGAAAAATAAAATTGCAAATTTTGCTGATATCAATAATCTCCCTCCTTCCGCTTAGTTATGCTATTTTTGTCTTTTAGTATATTATAAACTTGAAAAAATTTATATTAAAATAATTTTTTTAAAATCTTTAATGATGCACAAACGATTGTCATTGATAAAGTAATATTAATTTTGTTTTTATTTGAAAAAATAAACCATTTTTATTTAGTTTTATTTGAAAGCATTTAAAAAATAGTTAAATTAATTCAAAAGTGATTCACGAAAGTCGGTTTTTGAATTACTCATGCATTTCTTATTCAACAATGAAGTGGACGTTTTATTTTATTATTAAAAAATATGTGGGCGCATTTTTTTCTACTCCGTAGGGTCAGTACTTAATTTAAGTAACATCACCAATGAGGGTAAGGGATATACATTTTATTATTTGTTTGAAAATTTAGCAATTTTCTTTTTGAAAAAATGTTTTTGGGTTCGCTTTTGGTTTCGTTAAAAATTCGTGTTTTGGGTTTAAAAATTCAGCTATTTTCGCCTAACATTCAAATTTTGCTTAAAATTTACAATTTTTTGGTAACAAGACAACTGAAATAATTTTTGTGGATTAAATCTAGTTTTTGTGGAAATTTTTATTTTAACTATTTTCTCGACATTTTTTATAACTCATCTGTTTTAAAAGAAATATTATCTTTCTTAAATAAAGTACTTTTTGATGAAAATTCTTCTGTTTTGTTGGAAAGTTAACTATTTCAAAGAAAATTTACTTTTTGTTTTGAAATTTAGCATTTTGGCGTTGAAAAGAGACATAAAATCCTTTCTCGATCAAAATTCAACTTATTTGTTTCTTTTTTTTTAATTAAAAACCCATCTGTTTTAAAAGAAATGTCATCTTCCTTGGATAAAAATGAAACTTTTTGGTTGAAAATTCTACTGTTTTATAGAAAATTGCACTATTTCGTAGAAAATTTATATATATTATTATTTATTTATTATTATTATTTGTTTATTTTTATTATATTATTTATATTTTTTTATTTATAGTTGTATGGCCGTGATTTAAAAATAAAGGAGAAATAAAATTTTTTTAAATAAAAATACTACTTTTCGGTTATAAATTATTATTCTTGGCTTGAGTATTAAACCATTTTATCTGGTAAATTTGTTTGAACCACTTGATTCAGAAATCATTGTTTTTTTGAAAATTTATATTTTTAGTTGAAAGTGATCTTTTTTAATTGAAAATTCAAGACTGTGTTTGTTTAACAAACCTTGGAGGAAAACTAATGGAAATAAATAAAATCTACGATTTTTTAATACCTGAGAATAATTTTTAGTTGTTCAAATGCATTTATAAACAATTTTATAAACAAATTTACAACTTGGCTTCTTTTTAGCTAGATAATTGAAGCATTATTTTTTAAAGAATGTTTAAAATTATAATTTTTGCACCTTTTCCATAAAAAATCAGAAGCGAATGAGTAATAATTGTTTAATAAACAATTTGATAATATGTAAATCAATAAAGTGATTGTCGAAACAATTACAAAATGTCTTCAACCAAAAAATATTGCTCCTAACATTCATTTGGTGTGCAATTAATTCCCAGATTCTTGAACTTTTCATTACTTGGTTGAAAAAAAAAAAAATAAAACAGTTATAAAAAATGAAATAGTTACATGTTCAGTTAAAAAAATAAATTAATTAAATTAAAAATTAATTAATTTAAAAAATAATTTATCAAATTAATTAAATTAATCCAACGCCAATTATTTGAATTTCTAACAAAATAGTTTAATATAAAAACATAAATTTTACACAAAAAAAGTTTAATTTTCAGTTTTTATCTAAAAAAGATCAACTTTTATGCAAAAATGGAATATTCATATTATCAGCTTAAAATTAATTACCAATCAAAATTATTATTCTCAATAATTTTCAAAGCAAATAATTCAATTTTTAAATGCAAACGGAACAATTTTTCAATTTTAAATCTAAATTTTAAACTACAAATATAATAGTTAAGTTTACAGATGAAAAAAGTTATTTTTTAACTAAAAAAGAAACAAATTTTCCACGGAATAGTTCTGATTTCCATCATTTAATATTTTTGATGTCTAAACCAACAAACAAACAAAATAATAATTGTGTAATATTGAGAAATAATTATTTTCTGTACATTTTGTTACCAAAATTTAATTTTTTCGATCTTCTTAAATTTTCAAAGTGGTAAGAAAAATTAATTCATAGAAAAAACTTATTTTTAAGAATTCGAAAATAATTTATAAGATTTAAATGTTTTTTTAAAGATTTTGGCAGATAACATTTTTTTAGGATTTCTAAAAAATTGTAATGTCTTAGGATATATTCTAAAAGAATTAATTTAATTTTAAAAGATTTCAAAATGTATCGAAAAATAGTTTTAAAAACTTTGAGACAAATTTTTAATTTGACAGGGTTTGAAATAATTTTAGGTGAACTGAATTTTTCAGAGTGCCAAATGAATAAAAAAACAAGTTTTTAAGATTAATGGGGAAATTAACTCTGATTTTTTTAATGCATTCGGAAAGAAAATTAGAAACAATGACGAAAAATGTTCTCAATATTTTCTAAGAAGAATCTGAAGGATTTTGAGGTAGCGTTTTAATTTTAAAAAATTTTTTTAAAAAATCACAAAAACTTTTCGTAGTTTTAAAAGATTAGAAGGCTTCGAAATTTTTGAAAAATTCGAAAAAGGATTTTCTAAAATTTTTAATAATTTTTGTCTTTTGAAAAATGAGCTTTAAAAAATTGTAAAACTATTTCAAAACATTTCGAACGAGAATTCTGTGATTTTCACATTCTGAATGATTTTTCAAAATGTTGAGGAAAATTCAAATCAGTTGAGAATATTTTTAAGAATTTTAGTGATTTTAGTTAGATTAAAAATATTTAAAAATTTTGAAACTTTTCCGCAAATTGAACAAACATTTTCTGCTTTGAAAAAATTTGACATTGGTTTTTTTTCTGAAATATCTCCTGAAATGAATGAAATTATGCCTGAAAATATCTTCAAATTCGGAATAAAACCCTTTTTTAATGTTCCCAGAAATCTTAAGCAATTTTTTTATTTTATTGAAACTTCTCTAAATGTTGAAAAAACTTCAAAATCGTATTTCGAAATATTTAAAAACGTACAATCTACTTGAAGCTTTTTGAAGAATTTGAAACTTGTCAATTATTTTTTAAAGTTTCTGAAAACTTCTAAATATATTTTAAATTGATTCAAAGTTTTCCTAAATCTTCGAAAGGGTAAAATTAAGACCACAATTATTGCCCTTATTATTGAAGATTCATTTTTAAAAAACATTCTCTTTTATAATAAATTTTTAGAATTAAAATTACTCTTTCGAAAATTTCGAATAAAAAAATTTCAGAAAAATAAAAAGCATCCTCTTACATTCTTAAAAATTCGTGAAAGTACAAAATCCTTCAACATTTTTAAGTAATAAGCTTTATTGAAACAATGAAAAGGTAATTCTGTGAAACTTCTAAATAGGCGAACATATGATTACAAATTATTCCTTCAAAGTGGAAAACAAGAATTATTTACACATCTAATCGATCTCACCTTACTTTATTTCCGCAAGAAAAAGTAAAATTAAGGTGACATCTTTTTATTTTCTGAAACTTTTTCGGTTTCATATATAAATTAAATTTTACGCCTTTTGTGCTTGAAAAATTAGGGAATTTTTAAAATAAAGTTTTTCCGTAACCCCAATATTACATTATTTTTAGTAATTTGTCTTGTATATTGTTTATAATTTTTTTTGTATCTTCTTCCTCCTGAAAATTATTTTTTAAATTATTAATTTTATTACTTGTTTGCAATTTAATAATTTTTTTAGAAAGTCATCATTCTAGGTTGAACATTCAACCTTTTTGTGTAAAATTCATATTTTCATGTTGAAAATCCGACTGAAGTCTGTCTTGAATGAAACCTCAAATTTTTGTTTGATAATTTTTCTTTTTGATTTAAAAATTCAAAAGTTATCCTTTTTGATTGAAATTTCACTTTTATGTTGATAATTCGACTATCTTTTGGGAACAATATTTTTTTATTTAAATCTAAATATCTCTTTAGTTTAAAAATTCATCTATTTTAGTAGAAATTTTACCTTTCTTGTATAAAAATGCAACTTCATGGTTAAAAATTCCAAAATTTAGTTAAAAAATATCCTTTATAGTTGAAAATTCAAATATTCCGCAGAAAATAAGCTTTTTGTTTAAAATTAATATTTTAGTGTGAAGAACTCAAGTGAAATCTTTCAGGTTGAAAATGCAAGTGTATTTTCAAGATTTTTTTTTCCTTAAAAATTCGTCTATTTTGGTAGAAATTACAACTTTATTTGATAAAAATGTAACTTTTGTTGAAAATTCAACAATTTTATTAAAAAGTTATAATTCTGGGTTAAAAATTCCACTGTAATGGAACGGTCGTATAATTTTTTGTAAATTCAACTTTTTTTATTTCAAATATTCTGTAAAAAATTATCTTATTATCTAAAATTAATATTTTTTGTTGAAAAGTCAATTGATTTTTTTAATACAAATTTGATATTTTTTTCAATTTTGCCTTTTTAGTTTAAAAATTATTCCAATTTAGTAGAAATCTCATCTTTATTGTATAAAAATGCAACTGTTGGTTTGAAAAATCAACAACTGTGCTATAAAGTTATCCTTTTTTATTAAAAATTCGACTGTTATCTTGAATATTCAATTAATTTTTTTTTAACTTTCTTTCATTCAAATATTTTCTAGAAAATTTACTTGCTTTCTGAAATAACTATTATGTTGTACAAAAGACAATTGATATATTTTTTAATACAAATTTAAACATTTTTTTGAAAAATTTAACTGATATCTATTTTGGATAAAAATTTGACCATTTTTTGGAAAATTTTTCTTTTTAATTTCAAAATTCCTATATTTGAGTAGAAATTGCATCTTTCTCGTATAAATACGCTACTCTTTTGTTGAAATTTCAATCATTTCGTTAAAAATTCATCCATTTTGGTTAAAAATTCTGAAAAATGAAATATTTGGTAGAAAATTTTCGTATTCTCTAAAATTTATATTTTGGTGTCGAAAAGTCAAATGGAATTTTTTTACATACAAATTTAACATTTTTTTATAAATTGGACTCTTTAGTTTAACAATGCCTCTATGT
>JAWWLR010221407.1:0-12617 GCA_035041075.1 Acraspis erinacei | reverse complement strand
AAAAATAAAACTAGATTTTTTTCCGCATTAGGTCCCTTTTCTCGGGGACGGTCACGTTTAAATTAATTAGCCTAAGCCCTTAAAATACACCCAATAGTCATAAAAGCTGAGAAATAATTTCGAGAACTTTTTACTACTGCATCTACTTTGACGATTACAATTGACGATTTGAAACTTTATAAAGTCTTCTGGTCCCGCTTGGACTATAATAAGTTTCCGGATGATCTTGATCGCTTGCAGGCTGTGTGCGACTTCAACGCAATGCAATTTAATGTAAAAAAATTCGCAGTAATCTCAATTTCAAGAATAAAAATAATCTTTGAACCAGTTTATATAATCGCATACCATGAGCTGCAAATGGTTTTACGTATTAAAGACCTAGGTGTTCTCCTTCAAGCTAATTTAACATATAAGGAACAGTTCGCAGACGCCATAATCAAGACACTCAAGTCCCTGGGTTTTCTCAATAGTAATTCCTTGAAGTTTACCAAGTTACTCACCCTTAGCGCATGATAGAAAAATCAGAGTCGAACGCGTACAGAAAAGCTTCCTGCGCTTCGGGGCTCGGTAGCTAGGTATACCTATGCGTAGATTTGACCATGAATATGGTAGAATTAAGGGCCTGCTCAACGTTCTTAAGATTAGCTCACGATTAGATTTGGTGGATCTGACCTTCTTATACAACGTCTGGAATAATGTGATCGATAGTTCTAATTTACTCTCAGAAATTAGCTTTTATGTACCTAGGAGATCATGAAGCACTAGTATACTGTTCAACATCCCATATCATCGCACTAATTACGGTCAAAATTCAGTGATTTCGAGAATCTGCAAAGAAGCTGACCTCTATTGCGATACAATTGACTATTTTGATCATTCTCCTGCACATCTTAGGTCAGCTCTTAAGGACATTAATCATTTAAGAGAGAATAGTGTGGCTTAGGCTTAGTTTGAACTATTGTTGTAATAGTCTTAATAATCGTACAGCTACGAAATTTTGTTTTAGTTAGAATTTATGGCTCTTCTGTAATAAATGGTCTTCTTCGTCAATTTATCTAAGTAAAAAAATAAAATATATATTTGAATAAAAATGAAACATTGAGTTTCCAATAATTAAATAAAATAATTATCTTCTAATATATTATTTCTATACAAAGTAAGTGTAATTATTATTATTTTGCTGAAATTATAAATCTGCTTTCAAAACTTTTCTATAATAGATATACACATATTCATATAAAATACGTTTTTTATCCATACAAAAATGCAGCAAGATGCAACAATTAGAAGCTTTTCAAGAATTATGGTACATTAAAGCAAAAGTTTTTCAAGATTGCTAGCTAAATTTAGCATGATTTTTTATTTTGAAAAATTAGTTTGAAGAGAATGTTGAAAAAGATTTCGAAACATTCTCAATATTTTTAAAAAAGTGATCGAGAAGATTTCAAGGATATTTTTTATTTTCTACGACTTTTTAAATGATTTAGTAAAATTGCGAATCCGTCTAAAAGATATTTCGATGTTTTGAAAAAATTTCAAAAATAATTTAAAGTTTAAAGAAATTTGAATTAATTTAAAACAAGATGTCAATTTTTGAAGATTTTGAAATTATATGCTGAAGCTTTTGATAGATTTGAAAGGGGTTTAGGATGACAAAATTTTTTCTTGATATTCCTCGAAATATTTTTTGCACTGGAAAAAAAATAATTTTAAGGGAATTTTCAAAAATGTATTTCAAAACAGAAATAAATGCTTATGCATTAATAACGATTTAACAGTAATTCAGTCAATAATTAATGTTAATTTGAAACTACTCATAACATGATGTAACTTCTAACTTAAGCTATAATTCAAAAAGTGTTTAGTTTAAAAAAATTGCGTCGTTCAACTCTTTACGGCTTCTAGCTCTCAAGTGCTTCCAGTGATAGAATTTAGAAAATTTACAAATTTAGTAATTTGTTCATCGAATTATAGATTTGACTATGATAGCGTGGATTTATATTTTCAAACTGATTTTGAATCTTTGACTGTTCAATTTACAAAATTAAAAAAAAAGTTGTTTTTAAATTTCAATTCTAAAAGTTGATAATTCAAGAGCCTTTAAACTTTATTGACCCTGGATAAAAGAGCAAGGAAATTAGTATTATCAGTTATTTTTTAAATGTATATAAAATATAATTTTCCTAACATTCTGAAGAAAACACAAAAAGATTGTTGAAGACTTCAGATGTATTTAGAAACAATCTAGAATATAAAATTTTTTTACGGGATTTTACCGAATTTTCGAAAAGCTTAAGTCCGTTTATAAGATATTTAGGTCTTTTAGAAGTTTATATCTTAAGCTGAATTGAATTTCTCTTAAGATTTGAAAAATCGTTCAGATTAAAAGATATTGCAATAAAACCTTCCCGGATTTTTGTCGTCATTTTTACAAATCTTTTGAAAACTGTTTAAATTTTTGTTAAAAATATTTTTTTAAATTAAAAACTTATTTAAAATTTGTCAGGATTCTTGAGAAAGCTTTTTCTATAATTTTTAAACCTATAAGAATTCTTAAAGATCTTCTATTTCTTCAAAATGTTGATAAATCTACATTCTGTTTGAAATTTTTGAAAATCGTTTCAAATTTGAGGCATGTGATGAGTGGGTCACGTGACCAGATTCCTTTCACCGCCGCTTTTTTTATTTCCTAACTTATTTTCACACGAAGCGTCACATCAAGTTGAAAATTTGGGATATTAATTAAGAAGCACTAAGAATGGTGGTTCTGGTCCTAAATTTTTAAAATTATGAAAAAGTTTTTTTTCGCTTTTTTCATAATTATTAACGCTTCCTTTAAACAAATTTTCGGTAGCCTATCTTCATCCATGTCTATTCCTTCCAAAAGATATTTATTAACCCTATTTTTTCCTCCTTTTTTTAAAAATTGTTTTCGCTTCAATACATATGAAATAAAGCGCCTAATGAAGATTATTTTAATTGTATAGCATTTTTTGTTTTTGTAACACTCTTTGATTCTCATTTCCATGCGACCATGAGCATATAAATTATTTACTCGTTTTTTAATTACCATAAAGAATCGTTCCCAAATCGAAAAGCGGACGTTCAGTCGATTTGTGACCGCAGTCTTTTGTCTATTATTTATTATATTATATTATAAATAGATTATTATCTTGTTGTTCCCATTGTAAAGAGAGTAGATATTTTTAAGATAAAAAAACCTGCTTCCTAACATTTCTTTTAATATCTCCAATAATTTACCTAGAAAATGGAATATTTTAGAATTTCATGAGCCTTTTTTATTCTTTCTACACAGACCTTAAATCAATGTTGCAAAGGGCAATAAATTCGGATAATGCTTAAAAAATTTAGCATTTTGACAGTAGACGACAAAGAGATCGGTAACAACAATGCCACTAGTCTTATGGATATCGTATTTATTTGCAAAAGCTATTGTTTTCAAGTACGTTACCTCGCCAACCTCTTTCTATCGGTCTTATAATTGTTTTCAATTAATTATAGTTCTAATAAAGATTCCAAAAGGAAAAATAAAACAATGTGGTTTTTTTAAATTTATTGCTCACCTAGACACAATATCTTAGTACTATCCCTCTGCATAATTACAATGATATTAGTACTTTACCATGAAACGATAAACAATCATGGTCTTGAAAATTACAGTGAGAAGTAAAAGTTGTCAATTTATTTTGCAGTTGTTCCGTTGCACTTCAACAGCTTCACTTTATTCCGAGTATGAAACGCCTTGTGGGGAAGTTGGTGCTACGTGTAAAACATAAAAAGAGTTGTTCTTTAAAAGAAATTAAATTGTTTATTCTTTCCTAATATGTGAGCGTCCGCATGGACAGGGCAATTATATAGACGTATGAATTGCCGGGATTCTAAGCCCCAAAAAAATTCTTCAGGTTGCGCCAGGACACTTTTCAAATTGAAACTTTGAAACTTTTATACCCTTTTTTGAAAATAATATACACATTCAAAAAATAAAAAATTTTTTGAAGGTACTTATAAGTACACTAAACTCTCGCTTTCAGTCCAGTGTCGGGGGCTGCCTTCAAATAGCCTTGTTCTGATTTCGGGAGGATCGAAACGTAAACAGTGAGGGCCGCATGACTCGTTTTCAATTGAAATATATATCTATATATATAATGTCGTAACTGCTCTCGCCCTGCTTTCCTGAGAAACTGCTGGACCAATCAGTTCTAGGAAGTCCGAGAACGGGGTGAATGAAAGCGAGAGTTTGGTGTACTTGTATTACTAACATAATTAAAGCTAATTAAATAATTAAAGCTCTGACGGCTTATCCCCTGAATTGCCCCCTATGGCGTCAGAACCGGTCATCTGAGAAAGTGCAATAATGCACAGTAGGAAGAAGACAATAGGAATTTTTATGGATGCCATGTTGAACGTTGAATGGCTCTAAAATGTCTTTCATATGACCCTATTTATAGTCGAAACTAGTAGTCTTGGGCGCGCCACGGCGAGCACCTATTTATTTTTTTTTTTTTTTATATGAAAAAGAGTAAACCAAATTTCTATCTTTTCTATGTTATTTATATTTAATTAATGTTACAAAATATTAGCATAAAATAATTAGAAGGCACCACGGGATAGATTTACCTGTGTCTATGATTAATCTTTTATAATAGGATTTAAACAAATTTCGTATTTTTGGGTAGAAAGTAAATTGACCTATTTTATCCCAAATTAGCTTTTTTTGTTAAAAAAATTAATGTACACCTGATATTGATCAATCACATTTATTATAATTTCGTTACTTACATTGATGATAATCATATTCTTTAAATAAGGCATTTTGCATTTTTATACCACAATTTTTATAAATTATCAATCAATTTAGCAAATATTTAAACTACTATTAAAGAAAAAAAATTAAACAAAATTTCAAAGTAAAATATAACCTTTTTGTTGATAATTAGCAATTATTCCCAAGTTTATAATTGCGTCAAAAACGGTATGCATTAAATTTTTCAAATTTATAATAATCACAAAATATTATAAATACGCCAATAAAAACTAAGACATGTTTTAAGAGAGTATCGTAGTTACTACTATGATTACTACTATTTCTATTACTTTTATATTTACAAATATTTTCAGTTCTACAATTATTGCATATTTACGCTAATAACTTAACGGCTTATAACCTCAGCACACTCGCGTATTATAATAATTAATGGCCTTTAGGTAAAAAAATACATGTAATAAGATTGTTGCCAGTTGGTAAGCTCTCCCCTGAACATTTGGTTAATTCTCCCCAACATTACATCTTGCGGTCAATGTCATACAAATTTTAGTAATAACTGTTTCATTATTCCGATTTAAACAAAATCATTACACTATTCTGTTAGGAATAAGGCGATATATGAGTACTGTACAAATTTTGATTACAAGAGTTGATAAATCCTTAAAAAGTTGGATACAAAATAACATTATTGAACGGAAATTTATTACATGCAGGATATCTTCTTCAAGGTAATTATGATTTTTCATTTCAACCTTCAAAAACTACATTTACAAATAATACAAATATGAAAATATTTTTTTACAATTTTTAAAGACCCATAAAATACACGTTTCTGCCAATGGTCGAATCTCAGGTTTGGTTAAGTCTTCCAATCTATTCTATAATTTTCACATTAAAATTTATGAAAAAAAATATTCTGTTTATTAAACATAAAATACGAGTATATTAAAATTAAAATTATTATTATATTTTCAAACGACATGGACATTAATGAAATTATCAATAAAAAATAACACCTTAAAAATGTATTTTGTCTTAAAAGTTCAAGAAGTGGCATAATTGCTTTTATTCCTTAACTTTTATTCCTTTTATTCCTTTTATTCCTTATAACACTTTATTTATTGAAAATTCGTCTTTCTAGATCAAAAATTTATAATTTTAGTTAAAAATTCATCTCTTTAGTTGAAAATTTGACTTTTTTTAATTCTTTTTTTTCGGAAATTAATTAATTATTTTTAGTGAAAATGTAACTTTGCTACTTATGGTTTAAATTCTACTTTTGTATGCAAAATTAATCTTTATGATTGAAAATTCGTTTTTTTCAATTCATCTCTGTTGGTAGCATCTCAATTCGTTGAAATATCATCTATTACGTTTTTTAACGAAAATCCATATTTGCAGTTTAAAAATTCATCTAATTTGATGAGAATTAATATATTTTTTCGAACATTTAACTCTGGTTCAAAATTGTAATATTTTGTTGGAAATTCTTTTCTTTTTGTTTCAAGATGTTCACTACTATATTTTCCTTGAGGATTAATTTTTTTAATGCAACTGTTTTTGGTTAAAGATTAATGTTTTTTGTTTGAAAATTTGGCCATTCAGTTAAAAATTTACATTTATGGGTTGAAAATTTAACTATTTGGTTAAAAGTTAAACTATTTGGTTGTAAATGCAACTCTTTCATTAAAAAGACAAAGCTGTATCCAAACCGTTTACACTGAAAATCAAAAAGTTGAATTTTCAGTTTCAAAATTAACTAATTTTCAACCAAATAGTTACATTTTCATCAAAAAACATTATTTTCAACAAAATAGGTAGACTTTTAAATAAGTAGATAAATTTTCAACAATAAAAGATAAAAACTCATTGAAAAATGTAATAGTTTATATTTAAATTAAAAAACGTTATGAAACGAATCAAAAAATGCATTTGAAGAACATTTTTTAATTTTCAACCACAGAGATAAATTGTTAACTAAAATAATGAATCTTTAACCAAAGAAAAATACTTTTTTTAAAGGTAGTTCAGACTTAAACCAATTAGCGAAATTTTCAACCAAAAATGTTAATTTTTAACCAAAAAAATAAGGAATTTTTAACACAATAATTGAATTTTCAAAGAAAATTATAATAGTTGATATGTCTACAAGAAAAAAATCTTAATTTACACAAAAATCAGTCAAACTCAAAGAAAAAAACGAATTTTAAACAAAATAATTGAATCTTTAAGGCAGGAGCTTTAACTAATGAGAATTCACAACCACAAAATTACAGTTGTAGATGCTTTGACATTCAGGTTTAAAAAGTCTGTGCATAATTGTAGGGGATATACAAAGACTGAGCACGTAGCGTGATTTAAATTGGTTAAATAAATTAACGAGCGCGAGATGCCTATATTATCGAGCACGAGAACGCATAAATAAAAAATAATAATTTCAACAAAATTGTTGAGTTTTCAACTCAAAAAGGCAAATTCTCAAAAGAAAATAGCTTTATTTCAACCCAAAAGGGATACATTTTTAGTTTGTTCATGCTCGGGCAGAAAAACAATTTTTTACGCAGAGATGATTTTTTATTCAAGAAACAATTTTCAGTCGAGAAATAAAAAACATTCAACTAAATTGTAGAATATATTCAACAAAAAAGTTGAAAAAACTGTTCCCTCATAGTTTAAAATTCAAGTAATTGGTTGAAAATTCGTCTTTTTGGCAAAATATTGATCTTATTATTTAAACATTAATATTTTAAACATACATGTTAAAATTCAAACTTTTTATGAATTAGTTAAATTTTTGTTAATTTTTTTAATAAAAAAGGTCATTTTTATACAAATACAGTCCAATTTGCATATAACAGGGGTGCAGTGATCACTCAGGTGTGGATCACTGGTGCAGTGATCACACAGGAGAGTTTCGGTAAGGTGATGTACTCACTCGAAGCGGGAGACACACTGAAAGTAAGCACGATGACGAGCTCACACAAAACAACAGTGGGGCTCCGATACCTACTGAAGCCGATAGGACTGATCGGATTATTTAGGGGCAAGATAAAATGAACTTGTCATTGACAACACTACCATCTGACATGTGAATATATATCTCCAGATTATTGGAGCGATGTGAGCAATTAACATCAATTCATTTCAATCCGAAATGTTATACTATGGTTTAAAACTAATTATTTACTATAATATTTCTGGTTAATGTTTAATTGAAATTCAGATTTTCTCTGAATAGTTCCAAATTCGTAGTTGTGTCGTAGCTACCATTAGGTTCTACGATTCGAAAAAGGAAACAAAGAAGAAAAATAAGTATTGAATAGACAGAGAGAGATAGAGAGAAAGAGAGAGAGAGAGAGAGTATAAAAGAGAGGGCCGACTAAGTTAGAAATCGAAGTCAGACAACAGTATTTTGAATCTCAAACTATCAAGTTTTTACGTGGGATTAGTGAAAACTATGTTTTTTGTGAAGTAGGAAAATGGGCGTGCTCCCCATTTGAAGTGATGCCGTGCAGTGTTTTGGTGAATATATTCATATGTTTTTGGATACTTCTGTCTCCGAAGGGTCTATTCGAGAGAGCGACCGAGTATAAGGGCCGATAATTGAAAAAAAAGCTCTTCTTTTAATCTAGATGCTCATCGGCCCGCAAAACTTTAAAGTACGTAAGCAGCAAACACATTTATTTTAACGTGTAACAGCAAACCCTTGTCTCGATATTAGAAAAACAATTTTCAAAATATCTTTTACCATGTAATAAAATTCACCGGAGACAGTTCACACGCCCTGATTGCTTACGTTCGGAGCAGATGTATATCCAGTTCGTTTGGATTAGTTTTGTTCTACCGTCAGCCCCACAACCGGCGTCATGTCCGAGTTTGAATGTAGTTTAAATTTTCTAACAAATTGTTGAATTCGCAAGCCCAAAAGACTAATTTTCTACAAAAAAAGCTCAATTTTCAAATCCGAAATATTAACTTTCAAATAAAATGGTGAAAATTTGACTAATAAAAATGAATTTTTTTACGAATAGTTTATCTTTAAACCTAGTGACTGAATTTCCATCACGAAAAGACTATAAATTTTCCACAGAATGCTTAAATTTACAGCCATGTGGTTTAATGCTTAGCTAAGAAAGATAAAATTTCAATTAAAAATAGACTGATTTTATTTCAAATCATGGAATGAGGTCTACATGAGTTCGTCAGAATATTTTGGAATGAAAGTATGTTGTTCTACGCTCAAAATGTAGGAACACGAAATTTTTTTTCAGGAATGGTAAGCTGTCAAAAATAACCGTGAAATATATGTACCAAATTTACCTATTCGGTTGGCTTTTCTTTCATGTGATGACGAATTTGTAGCCCCATCGAATGATCGGAGAAAAATATTAAAATTTTCAAAATTGAGAAAATAGCGCGGTTTTCTGAAAATATTTCAAATGTATATTCCCGTAAAGACCACATTTAAAATCTTATATATTTTTGTATGGATGTTCGATTATCTGGACTACATATTCTCCAAGGTTTGCTTCTAGTAAATAATTTCTTTCTTTTAAAAAAATGAAGTATTTATTTCTTCAAAAACATCCGAATAAAGGAGTAAATATCAAGGCAAAAAGTTTCTTAGAAATTAATTTCATTTAAAAAAAGCTTTTCCAATTTTTTAATATATGGCACACATCAATATATATACTTATTTACTCAATCATGATTATCACGATCATGATCTATTACCTTCTCTCGTGGAAATATTATTTTATTTTATTTTGGTGTTTCGTTTTTCTTATAAGTATATAAATTTATGTGTTTCCGAATATTAAAAAAGTTTAAAGTATTTTTTGAAAAAATTACAAATTTTTATTTTTGTGCCATAATGTTCTTCTCTATAATAGGATATTGTCTATCAGAATATAAATCTATAGAATATGAACTTGCTTCTCTGATAGGAAATTAATCATCTTCGTTAAAAATTTCTCTTTTCGGTTGAAAATCCAACCTCGGGTTGATTGTCGAACACTTTTCTTAAAAAATTATTTATTATATTTTTGTATATTTTTATTATATTTCAAACCTTTGTTGATTTAAATATCTGTAATTAAATTTTACGTTAAGAGTGAATCTTTTTTCTTCAAAAGTAGTACTACTTTGTTGAATATCAATTTCTGCATTCTTATCTAAACGAGAAAATAAACTCTTTTGAAACCTAAAATGTAATATAGAGTTTGTTTGCGAGCTATTTTGGATACAAATTTAAAAAGGTAGAGCATTTTTGACATTTCCGAGAATTTTTTTTCAGAATTTAAAAATTCCACCCTAAAAAATTATGAGGGTCCAAGGGTCCAGTTGCCTAAAGAACGTCAGTGTCAGTTAGTTTGTGAGCGTCTGACAACGAAGAAAAATCAACTATTCCCCCTGAAAGACAAACCTGAAATACGGAGTTTTTAAACTAAAAAATTTGTTTTTCTTGGTAATTTTGCTTACTTGAACTTCTAAAAAAATTTGTCGATTTTCAGTCATTAAAATAATTATACTTTTTCCAGCCGCGATTTTGGAGCTATTATTTAAAATATCTATCTGACTACTTTAAGCTTGTAAAGTGTTTTTTCATCAAATTCATTTTTAAACAAAATATAGAGTTTTTACTGTAGTTTTTGTTTTAATAGAACTCACCCAATAAAGAGCTACAAATTTCTTATCAATAATAATTTTTTATAGGAAGTTAATTTGTGTTTTAATCGTAAAAAGAAACATTAAAAAGAAGAAAATTACAGTTTTAGAAAAAGCACACAAGAGAGGAAAAAATGAAAAGACAAAAGTTGTTCAAACAAAAAAGATCTACAAATTTTTTATAAACTTTTGTTATAAAAATACGTTCAAAAGAAAATATTACTTTTCTGTAATAGAAATGACAATAAGCCTTTTCTAATCATAAAAAAGTCAATAGAAATACATTTGTTACAATAGCAATGCATATTTTGAATTGTAAAAATATAAATTTATGGAAATGATCAATTTTTCAGGGTATCTGAGAATAAAATTTAATGCAAAATAAGGAACAAACATTAAAGTGATCACGATGAATAAAATTTTTACTTCATTTTGCAATATCTGAATTAGCATTCTCAGGCCGAGGTACATAAATAAGTGTAATATATGTACATTTGATATAATAATGTTAAAAGTAATGTAGACAAGTTCACATTGCGAAAAAAATATATTACGAAGCAATAGATACGTGTTGAGAATTTTTTGGTAAAAGCCAAAGGAGTTTTAACAAAAGAGAATTCACAATCGCCTAATGACATTTGCGCCCACGGTCCAACGAGATTTGGTTGGAATTGAACTTAGACAAAATTTTCGAAAATGGTCACAATCTGCTAAATTTTCCCATTTTTTAGAACGGATTTGTGGATAAATAGTTTCTTTTATTCGAATTTACGAAAACTTCGAAAAGCAACAACATCCAATCAATTTTTCAGCAGAATGTTGGAAAAAAATTACTTTTAAGCGACTGTGCCAAATTGTCGACTAGGAACATCATTAACGTAACATTTCTAGATTTTTCAAGATACTACCAGTGTGAAAAAGTGTGCATGGCTCCAGCATGGCAATACACTTGGAAATATCTTGCCAATAGCCGAAACGTCTCTAAATGGTAAGGTCACTACCCGGATGCACAGGATCGTCCATCAGGGAGTTTAACACGTATTATACAAGAACTTTTTCAAAATTCAAATTTTTCTAACACCCAAAATAAATATCAATGGTGAGTCGATGACCCGGGTGTGCTGGATCGTGCGCCAGGTCATTTGAAACGTCATCATCGAGAATTCTTTTAAAATTTACATTTTTCCAATAACCAAAACAATTAATAACGGTGAGTCGACGAACCAGACGTGCAGGATCGTGCACCAGGTAGTTAAACACGTATTCTACAAGATCATTTTCCAAATTCAAATTTTTCCAACACCCAAAATAACTATCAATGGTGAGTCAATGACCCGGGTCGGCAAGATCGTGCACCAGGTTGCTAAACACGTATTCTACAAAAACATTTTTCAAATTCAAATTTTTCCAATACCCAAAATAATTATCAATGGTGAGTCGATAACCTGGGTACGCCACAACGGGCACCAAGTCATTTAATATGTGATCCACGAGAACCTGGTGCACGATCCGGTGCACCTGGGTCGTCGACTCACCATTGTTAGTTATTTTGGGTGTTGGGAAAATTTGAATTTTGAAAAAATTCTTGTAGAATACGCGTTTAAGTACCTGGTGCACGATCCTGCCCACCCGAGTCGTCGACTCACCATTTGTAATTGTTTTGGTAATTGAACAAATTTAAATTTCAAAAAAGTGCTCGTAGATGACGTTTTAAGTTACCTGGTGCACGATCCAGCGCATCCGGATCATCGACTCACCATTTATAGTTATTTTGGGTGTTAGGAAAATTTGAATTTTGAAAAAGTTCTTGTAGAATAAATGTTTAACTACCTTGTGCACGACCCTGCCCCCCCCGGATCGTCGACCGGTCGTCCGGTTCCTTACTCCATAATTTTGCAAAGTCCATTAAAAGTAATTTTTTTCGACATTCTACTGAAAAATTGATTAGATGATGTTGCTTTTTGAAATTTTCGTAAAGGCCAAAAAAAGAAACTATTTATCCACAAATCCATTCTAAAAAGTGAAAAAATTTAGTAGATTGTGTCCATTTTCAAAAATTTGGCCTGAGTTCAATTCAAACCAAATCACGTTTGACCGTGGGTGAAGCATGGCAGAGGGGCCATTAGCCATGCTTGACCCATTGTTCATAACCATGACTCGACCG
>JAWWLR010221372.1:0-12621 GCA_035041075.1 Acraspis erinacei | reverse complement strand
ATAGGAATAAAATACTTTTTCAAGGTTTTGTTAAGAAAGTAAGTAATTAATGCCGCATTAATATGTATATAAAGTATTTTTTTAGTAAACAAAAAACAAAATTGTTTAAATTTTATAGCATGATTAATAACACTAACAATTTTTAAATTTTTCTAATTTTTTAAATAATTTTTTTTAATTTACCGCCCGATCAAATTTCTTCAATCTTATATATTTGTAAATATTTAGACTATTTTGTCATTTAGTTATAATTAGTAGATGTTAAAGCTATTTAACTTTATTCTTCCGGCTAAAAATTAAGGAAAGCACAGTAGAAATATTAAAAAAGATCACTTTTCTCCTTTTCGCCATACATTTTGTAGAGAGTCAGCCCTATAGGTAAGCAGCGCCGCGCTCGCGTACTAATTTTCTCCGCTTATGAGTCATCCCACTTTTAGCTGGGGCTGAAAAATGTTACTCACCTAACTGATCTTGTTTGCGTGATCCGCTTGGTTGACTTGAAGAAGCTTGTTCACTCTGGCGACCAAGCCTTCTCTGACGCGAATTCAATGCAGTTGGAGGATCCAGCGTAGGGTCGCCTGATGATATTAATTATGTTAGAATCAATAAAAATTAATGAATTTTAATATCTGAATACTTGCATTGTTGATTTTGCAACGCAGAACATATAATTCTGAACATAAAGTAAATAGATGGCTAGTACATCAGAAATCGCATGATGCTCCATGGATAAATACGTTAATATTTTTATAAATTAATTCAGGTTAATTTTTTTTAATATATGTTTTTATTGTTTGTATCGCCTCCTCGAAATTAAACTCGATGATGGAAAGCGAATAGAATCGAGAACTTGAGAACTTCTCATTGCTGCCAACCTTACATCTACAACCTATTCAAATCGATGACTACAGAGATATCCAGAGCCTGATTTGCTCCAGATAAATTTCGACGTTCTACCAATAACAGTGAGTAATAGAGACTTCTCTACTGCCGTAGAACTCTGCTAAGATTTTGGATACGAGAAGATTTCGTTGTCGATACCCGATTTACGTGAAATAACTCTATAGCTCAGGCCTGTAATACTTACTATACGACATTGTGAGGAGTGCAAGACTGATTCATTATTATTTATCAACTATTTGATGTTTGAACTAAACGCACGATTTTTGAACAAAGAGGGTAAATTTTCTACCCTAAAGGCTGAACTGAAACAAATTATATAGAATTACAACTTAATAGTCGAATTTACAATTAATGAAATGAATTTACAAGCAAAAGTGGAATAGAAATATTTTTCAGTAAAAAAAATAACAAACTGCTTGAAGTCCGGCTGCAATTTTTTTTTTACAAAAAAAAGATGAATTTTCAAGGAAAAATATTAATTTTTTAACATTAAACAACGAATTGTCAATTAAGCTCTGCCACATCAGTTAAATTCAGACATGTGGGTTACATTTATTCACTCCCAAAGGACCCTGCAAATTTCTTACGTAAAAGTCGTTTCAGTTAATTTGGTTGAATTTGTTATGCTTTGTATCTCAGCGTCCTGAGCAAATGCCTGCATGGGGAAAAAGCCCAATAACCCCCGGGTTCCAACATAATGTCCTCTGAACTCAGTATCACCGGGTATTGGCTCTCTTAAAAATTAAGATTTATTGTAAAATTCTTCATCCAAGGCTTACTTTTTAACTCCAATACAAGGAGTATTTAGGACCTTGACTCCAGGTCAAGATTACAGGAATATTTAAAGGTCAAATTGTTTTTTTTTTTAAAGTGACCTATTCTAAAACGCCAAAAATTAAAAGAGGGTAGAATTCCAAATTCTAATTTAACTTTTACCGTCACCGCGCGGAGGTTGCAAAGTCGTACCCGGTGCTATTTAATTCAGCAGGCCTTATCTCGGAACCCGAGGGGTTCTGGGCTTAACGCCCACGGAGAAATTTGTTCTTGATGTTCAGCTACGTATCATATAATAAAGTCAGCCGAATTAACCGAAACTAGTTTCGCCAGTAGAGAGAATAGCCGAGAAAGTAAAGCTAATGGCCGGTGATTCTAACTTCAGCGGGCCTTATCTCGGAACCCGAGGGGTTTCGGCTTGGGGCCCATTGACAAAATCGTTTAGAATGCTGACATACAAAAAGTATAACAAATTCGACCAAAATAAACCGAAACCACTTTCTCATAAGAAATATGAGGATTGCTTTAAGTTTTAAATTACTAAAGTCCTTTGTGCTAATGATATTTTCTAACATATCGAGGCGTCCTAAGGGAAGGGTGCCAATGCACGCGATGCGACTTGACGGTACTTAACCAAAAATATATAAAATAAAAAGCTAACCGAGAAGTTAGCGGTAGAAAGTCTTGCTTGCGGAATTGAGCAAGATGAAGCATGAAGGTGCCACTGGATGCTGTGTCTCCGCCGTGAAGTGGCACCTGCAAGCTTTGCTCGCCCGAAATAGAACTTTCATGATTAGTGCAGCAAGCGATCAACTTTTAGTTTCGGCCAACTTCTAGCTTCATCTTGTTCAACTCGCCTTCTCGGGTGCCGCTACGCAGACCCCTCAAAGGCTCGTCCTCAGTGGCTTCGCCTAGATTCGAAAAAAATGGACATTTTTTCCCCAGGACCCCGATTTTTTAACTTTTGTTTTGAGGTGGGCTGGTCCACGTGATTTTTTCAAAAAATTTTCCGGATAAACAACTTTGGTATCTTATATTTTTTCGAAAATACCATAATCTCCGAGATAATCGACAAAATGCGGCAATGTGGCGATTATATGGTGAAGGGGGGTATATATTAGGGATTCCGCGAACTAAAACTTTCTAGCGCCAGCTTCTCGGTTAGCTTTTAATTGATTATATTCTTGGTAAAGTATGATCTAGTCGATTGCGTGCGTTGACATCCTATCGTTGGGACGTGTGGGTGGAAAAATTTATAGTAACGTTTGAAAATACTGAAGTTTTTTCTTTAAGTAAGATAGCTGCACAGAATTAAAAATTTTTGTAGTGTTATGTAAGTGTAAAGAGTTACGTAAAAAAATCTACTCACGCATCTCATGATTATAAGAGGATCCGCTTGGTTTACTTGAAGATGGCTGGCCAACAGGCCGTCCCGGTTGCGGAAGATTTACAGGAGAATATTTTGGCACACGTATACCTGAAGAACTTGATACTGTAAGAACAAATAGAAATGAGTTTTTGAATTTGAACAGTTATATTACAGATTTAGCAACGCACAATATTCAAGCATGAACGTAAAATGAATAGATGTCTAGCACTTTAGGGATCGCAAGATGCTCCATGATTCAAATAGTCAGCGCTGTATATAAATCGCTTACGGGCAGTTATGACTAAGGCTCAAACTTAATCTGTTAAAGGCAAGCAATAAAACATTGCATATTGCTTAAAAAACCATCACGCGTTTACAGGAAATAACTAGAGCTGCGTCGAAGATACGGCGTCTCATAAAGTCCTATTCGGGAGAGACCTTCAGGATTATCTTGAGGAAGATGAATCCAATTTGGCTTTCTTTCCTGTATTTCCGAATATAAATTTTTTATATTGAGCTATGTAATGTTTCTTGTTTCAAACTTTTAATTAATGTCATAGAGTTTAAGTAAAATGCTATTGTTACTTTATTTTCGATATTAGAAAGAAAATAGTCCAAAGAATCTGCACGATATGTTCTATGTTGCTCAATTCGCGTGAAACATTGGCATTTTATCAACCAGACCCTTATAATTGAAAACCGAATTACAATTGTTCCGGAAACTCAAATTTATTTAATATGCACAATATTAAATTGTTGGTTCTGAAAGATTGTTAATTGTAGTTTCGGATGGGCTTAGAAATCAATTTTGGGTATGCATATAGCTCCATGGTGTGAAATTTGAGTTGATAACCCACAAGGCCATGAATTTTTTCCAGTACTATTTATTTTCGAATATATATGCTATATCATTCGGAATTCATATATTTAAATTGCGTTTTGATTTTTTTTCTCATTTTTTTATAATAAACGTTATATTACTCTTTTTATTTTAGTACGCCAAAACTGAATCGAATGTATTTTAGTTGCCCTCCGGAATTTTCGCAAACCAAGTTAGTTAATTCGTCAATTATTTCCCCAATTTTACTATTTTCGAACCTCGATACTCTTTTACAAATTCAATAAGACGCCCTAATAATAACACCTAAATCTTCAAGGATGTAAGAGTGTCGAGCAAGGATAAAATGAGTTGTGTTAGGATCGTAGAAAGCTCTTCTGGCTCAATTCCTATTAATTATCGATTTTTGTATTCTTTATGAGTTGTGTATTCACGTTTATTAACCTGCAAAACTGTACAATTTTAAGTGCGCCAGACAAAATTTGCCATCACCAGTGTGAACATAATTACTTGTTATAAAGTAAATTAGGCCTCAAAAATATTTATTAAAATTATTAAACTCTCTTTAATTATTGTATTGAAGTTTAATCGAAAATTAAATTCCAAAATTTGCAGATTATTCCGGTAGTCACAAGATTAAATTTTCGGTCCCATATTCACATTTATCAAATTCCAGATGATGCTCTTATCTCTATAATGCCACTTTTGAAAATTCCAAAAAATCAACTTCTTTGTCCACTAAAAAATTTATACTCATTAATGAAGTAACCCGTTTAAAATATAAGAAACAAAAGAATAGAAGAAACAAGTATAGTACACTGCCCCACAATATCGGGAATATGTACTCTGAAAGCAATCGCGAACGAGAAGAAAGAAAATAACAAAAACAATTATTGATGGTTCATACTTTTATACTCATAGAAGCAGTAACTTTAGGGCTCTGTGACAGGTATTTTGTATTCACAAAGGACGACACTTGGTCAATCCTATATCAATAGTTGCACCAGATGGTTACATTCTCGAAATCCAAGGGCTATACTTTTCTGACAGCCGTATTAATGATGCTGCTATATTACAAAATTAATTTATAAGAGACGCTGACGGAATGACAAGGTGGCTCCAAGAATACGATGCTGCTCATGTGTTCCTTTAATGGCTGAATGTTGATTTAAGCAGTGCTCAGATCTTCCCTTCATTGGCTATGTATTAATCTCGTGTCCGCATCCTGTGTTTATTGGCTAAGTATTATCAACACATTACAAGTTCAAATTCAATGACCTTGAAAAATGACAAGCGAGAGCGGCAGCCCTCTCTGAGTCTCGTTGAGGCGAGCATTGCCAAGCCAGCGAGTAAGAAGTCGAGGACCATAAAGGTTGTAACGCCCGCGACCTCGACTCCAAGCAAGAAGGTGAGAGGAGAGAAGCCTGCTTCCAGCAACAATCAGAAGCGGAAGAAGGTGCAGGACAAGCTCGACCAGAGGCGGTTCTAATAAAACCGGTTGAGGGTCTGAGCTGTCTTGAAGGACCTTAAGCAAAAGATTAAACATGACTCCCTTGGTGTCAAAATCAGAGAAGTCGGGGTGACGAGGAAAGGAGAAATCCTCCTCGAGGCGGGACCTTAAGCAGATGGCAGGACAAAGCTGTCGTCTGCTATCAAGGAGGTCCTCGTTGCTGATAATTCCGTGTGGGAGCTTGTCCCGCGTACGGAAGTCGAGGACATAGACATCGATTTAACGACTAAAATAGAAGAAATGAAGGAGGCCGTACGAAATCATTTCGGTGATGTCCTGCAGAATCCGCAAGAAGACGGAGCTTAAATGTTGTTTTAGGGATGCCAGCCTATCATAAACAAATGATCGATTTTAAATTTAAAGAAAGGAATACCTTTTTTATCCGAAATATTAATTGATGATAATTTTAAATATTTTCAGCACTCCAAGGTTATAAATTGTTGTCAGCAATTTATAGACACATTTATTACTTTTAAATAAGTGTGCCAGCGAAAAACAATCCTGGTGTCGACAAAACGCATGCGGAGTGTGGCAGGATGTCAGAATTAAGAGAAATAATAAAAAATTATAATTTTCTGCTGTTTTTGAAACAAAATAGCCATATAATACAAAAAATACTACTTTCCATTGATTATTACATTTTGAGTTAAGTATTTAAGCAATTTTATTTTACTTCATATTATTTAATTCAGTTTTGACATATGTACCTAATAAGCCATGTTTAATGTGGCTTGATATCAATGTCATAACGAGTTTGGAAAACAGAGACTTTACACTCAACGGAGTGAAACTAAACATTTTGCAGCATAGAAAAGTGAATTTTCAATAGATGAGCGGTACCAAAATTTACTCAATGAAGAGGGTAGTGTCAAATCATTAGGAAAAAATAGAACATAGTATTAATGGCTCATAGGTTATTAGGATGTGGAAGACCTGACCGAATGCTAAAAGTTAGCAGGTGATAATTATTTCCGGAATATTCCTTCAGAAATTGTATCTTTGATAAACAGAAAGTTAATTACAGGACCTATTTGTTCACATTTTTTTGAAAACCGAGCTATTAGAATTTAAAATCACATTTTAATTTCAAAACACCAGAGACAATGTTCTATATTGATAGATTAAAAAAAGTGACTTTTTTTTTTCCTTAGAGAAACACATTCGGGGAAGAGGTTTCGAACTCCCGAAATCGAAAGTCGAACTTTGCATAGGTATAAATTCGTATCACCCTATTCCTGCACTGAATCAAAACGTTTTTTATAAATTTCAAAATCGTCAATTCTTAATACATTAAAAATAATGTGCCGATGAAATTAAAAAAATTAAAAAACCAGGGTATAACAGAAATTCCTGAGGAAGCCGATAACCGGCTTTGCCATAAAGTATCATAGATTTACACAAATTCCAATAAACTTACACAAACTTCCTCAACTTTTATGAATTACGAAAATTTATATAAGTACGTTTTGTTTTGTTTCCTTGTGAAAACAGTGTTTTGGGGTTAAATTTAAAGAAAAAAAACATCATTTTAGCAAAAGAAAAAATTCGAAATTGATTTACAATAATAATACGTTTTTGGTTTTCTCTTACTAAATCGTAGAAATTTTTTCTTAGCACAATTATTATTGTATACTCACGCATGCTATCTTTTTTCTTGAGCAACGCTCCTGGATCTTTGTCGATTGGTGGTCGTGGTGTATGTATTCCTGTAAAATATAACAGACGGATTCTTATTCTTGAATTTTTTTAATCAATATTAAAAATCGTTATTCTTTCAAACTATACATAGCTCAAATCTTAATCCAAAGTCAGTTAATATTAAACAAGGTACGGAATTTCGATTAAGTGCATATATTTTGAGAATCCAGAAATCCAGCTTCGTGTGTTTTTAAAGTATTATGCTATTTTTGCTTCTTTTTGTGCATTGAACTAGTTTAAATTATAGGATTTTTTCTTAGACATACGTAACAATAATTCCAAACAGAAATTAAACTATTAGTGTCTTTGTAGTACACTTTTTTAGCATTCTTCAAAACTAATATTCGCTATATTGTATCTATCATTTTGAATTTGTGATTTTCGACGCTGAATTCGACACTACAGATAGTAAAAACCACTTTATATCAAGCTTCAGAAAAACTTGTAAAAATACAAAAATGTCGAGCGCAATATTCGATCCATCGTTTTGAATTTTTCACTTTTTATGTTAATTTTATTTTCGGCTAAACCAAAACTTCCCTTGTTTCATGTTTCAGACAAAATTATATAGATTTAAAAACCCATTTGCACCATATTCTATACAGATGCGATAAAGGATCAGTTTTTTATCAATGAATTGGTAGTATAGTATTTTCTAAACACTTATTTTCAAGTATTTTTAAATGTAGCAGAATAAGCACCCATGAGTAAGGTTGCAAATATAAATTATTTCCAAAAAATCCCTGAAATTAATTGCTTCCCCTTAGAGCCGAAAGACTGCGAAAGGCCATAGAAACACAAAACTTTCTAGCACAATCCATACGTTCAGAAGAACATGATCACAGTTATCAAAAGATACCGGTAAAATCTATTGCTCAAGCCAAAACTTTTTAGATAGTAAAAATCAGGAAGGCCTTGTTAGGTAGTTAGAATACTACAGTCAACTGGTGTAGAGCCGGAAGAGGGAAGGTTGTTAGTTTGGATTTTTCAGATAACCGCGATGGATCTCTAAAGGTACCATTTTTTATAAACAGTTTTCTATGATTACCACCTTCGGCTTAAATCAAGTGCAATAGCACGAGCGTATACAGTATAGTGGAGTATTTTTAGTACCTAGCCCCATGAAACACAACAGTTTTTAATTGGTTTTCTGAATTTAGAAGTAGAAGTCAAAGGCTGAAAGATGGACCGCGCTGGAGGGGCAATTCACTCTGTAATCAGGCGACACTGAGTTTAGTGTTTTCACCGGGTCTCCACTAATTTCAACTTATGAATTCTGTAAGCTCAGTTTCGAACTCAGTTTTAAATTTACTGAGTTCACCCTTTTAATTGGCTGATTTCAGTCCTGAATTTCAAATTAATAGCGCCTCAGCAGCGTTCTGGATGTCATCATGCTGCAGTGAAGATCGAAAATATTGCAGCTATGAAGAACCTTTCACCTTGTGGGAAATAACAGCGATCCTAAATATTGGATCAATCGCAATACAAGAAGCAGAACCGCGGCTTATCATTCAGACTTGGCCTTTCAAGTATAAATTCACCTAACCAATCAAAGGCAGTTGTATTTCAAGGGGAAAAGTCCATAAAATTATTAATTAATTAGTAAAAAATTTCCATACATATCAGTAAATACCCATATGTCCCCAGATATTTTCAAACAAAATTTTCTGAAGAAAAAGCATTTCGCAATAAATTTTCCTATAAGAATGTTTACTTTCAATATACAATTCAAAACTTGCTTCAAAAGTCTCCAGCCACCTATGCCGTTTAGCGAGAGCAATTTATTGGCTGCTAATAAATACAATTTTGATATTCTTTTGAGTCCCAAAAATTTCTTGTTGATTAAAAAAAGTATAATATACTAACGTGGAGTTGCAGAACTTGAACCTGGATGGCTACGACTAGCAAAAAAGTCGCGGTATTCTACCGGCCGTGTTGATATTGGACTTGATAATGACATCTGAAGACCTCCATCTGTAAAATATAATATAAGGATTTTTATTAAAGAATTTCTTCCAAGCACCGCAAAAACATGAAATCGGCGACCTTAAAAAGCGCTTCGTAAAACACGCAGAAAAAGGACTTTTAAATTTTACAACATGATCAATAGCTTAGTGCTATTCACTCCGGATTTAAGACTGAAATCAGCGAGTCAGACTGAGAATTTCTATATGCAAAATTGATGTTGCAGAAAATAAAATAATTCTTTATTAATAGATAAGCAACATGAAAATAGTCTCCAAAAGTTTGATTCTACCAGTGTCGCCACCAATAAGGTTTTTGACGACATTCTTTCGTATATTTTCGAGATATTTACACAAAGAGAAATTTCCAGAGATTAATTCTTGGAAGCGCATGATTTACAGATGCAAGTTTTACGTGATTTAAAGCATCGGACTCTGTGATATGAAAGCATGGAATTCGAGAGATAGGAGTAAAGGAATTTGGCCTACTGCCTGAAACTTGGAGATCTATGCTTTTTTCGATGGTTCCGGGATCTTAGTTCCCGCGTCAAAGTGTAGTAGTAACATCACTTTTTTTTAGGCAACTAAAAATGTTACGTATCTGAGTCAAAAATACCCCCCTTTCCTTCGTAAGAGACTCTAACGGGAACAATTAATTGGCTGTTAGAAATTTGTTTTGGATTTCTTTCTGAATCCCAGCGATCTTTTGTTATATAACAAAAATTATAGTATACTAACGTGGATTACTATAACTTGGTATAGCAAAATCATCGATTTTTTCTTGCTGCATAGCGCGATTTGGTATTTCAGAAGGGTGCCTTCTACGTCTTTCCTTTGGTGTTTCACGTCCAAATGGCGGCTGATCACTAGTATCTGTAAGGTATAATATAGAAATTTTGATTAAATAATTTTTTTAACGATGTCCAAAATTTCGCCATTTGTCCAAAGTAAATAAATATATTAATGTGAGGAAAAAATAAACAAAGAAACTCAACATCTGAAGCACTTATTGCATTAGCGTATAACGAGCAGAAATTATTCTAATAATCTTTATTTTAAAAAATCAGCAAAAGTTGACAGTTGCTGTTTTTATCAACATTTTGATTAACATATTCTCAATAAATGTGTCATTGCAATTATATTTTTTGCGAGGATTACAAATTGAAGTTAATATTAATATTATTTATATGATTATCATAATTAATATGTTAAATCAAAGCTCATATTTATTATGTTTTTATACAAAAGATTTCTATTTACTGAAATTATCCTACAATATACTAAATAACAATTTTCGTACTCTTTCATAATAAGTGCCATAAAAAATATCACAATGTGCCATTTGATTGAAGAGAAAATTTATTTTTTATTGAAAAATGTATAGGATAAGCTTAATTGTACCATTGAACCAAGTAAATTAATTAGAAATTGACATATCTTATAGTTTTAAATAATTTTATAGACAAAAACAATTTTCTTAAAGAAACGGTTTCTTCGAGTTTATTTTTCAAATGAGAACAGTTATAACATTTTTGTTCGGAGAAAAAAATTTCGCAATCCATTTTCCTATAAGAATATTTACTTTTCAGTATAAAATTCTAAACATGTTTTAAAGGCTCCAGGGTCAACATCGTTTAGCGAGAGCAATTTATTGGCGGATAAAAAATAAAATTTGAATATTCTTATAAATCCTAACATTTTTCTGTTAATGGAAAAAATTACAATATACTAACGTGGAGTTCTAGAACTTGAACCCGGATTGCTACCAATGGCCAAAAATTCGCTGCGTCCTACGGGTCGTGTTTGGATTGGATTTAATAGTGGCATCTGTTGATCTCCATCTACAAGATATAATACAGGGAATTTTATTAATGCACTTTTTCAAAGAACCTCAAAAACTTAGAATCGGTGACAACAAAAATTCTTCCATAACGCACGCATTGAAAGGATTTATAAAAGTTACCACATGATATTAACATGTCATTTGGAAGCTGCCAAAACAAGTTTAGTTAAACGTATTTATTTTCTTTAGATTTGTCTTAACTTCCAGTGATATTTACAAGCGTATGGAAAACGCCGAGTACAGTATTGATGACTGAAAGCTAGGTAAAATGCTTTCAAAATCAGTAGACTGAACGGACGTTATTGTAGAATCTATGAAAATTCATTTTGCTTGAATTTGGAATAATGGTTTTGTAAATAATAAGGATACTTTTTCTTCATGAGAGTTTCAGATAAACGTGTGTAAATTTAACCAGTTAGCAGTTATTGAGAATTTCATCTTCTGTACTTTCCTCATTTATCATAGTTAGACTCTTTTTTTTATAAACTGTCTACAATTTCTGCCTCTCAAATTAAACTTTCCACATGACCTAGGCAATTTGTAGCCAAAAAATCTTAACATAATGTGACGCAGTCTTAACATTTTCATTTCCTAGCTTCAACTAATGCTGTCACTTGGAGTACGTATGAAAATATTGAAATTGACAGAACTTAAGCTTGCCTTCTTCGCTTCGCATCGCCTCGCTCGAATTTTAGTATTTTCTAGACTCGTACGCCTGACGCTACTATCTCGCTTTGACTCGAATTGCCAGCCTCTGCCTGCGCAGCTAATTCCTACTCCTTAATTACTATTTACAATATGTACAATTTTCTTGCATCTACTTCTTCTCCTATATACAATCTTTCATTCTCCATTCCTCTTCCTCCATCCTTCTCTTCCTCTCCATCTTACCCAACACCCTCTTCACCCATGAAACTGCCCTTTTATCCCCCCTTTTTATAAAACAATACCTCCATGCTTATCCCACTCCTTTCCACCTCTTCACACTACTCCAACCAGTGCTCCACTTTTGCATTTCCCTTCCCGCATAATTTACACACCCTCTTCTCTCGAGAAAGCCAGAACCTATTATAACTCTGCATGCATCCGCATATCATTCTCGTTATAAGCTCCTGAATTCCTAGCTGTCCTTTATAAAACAAATATTGCGCTCTCTCCATTGGCATCATCTACACATAGTTCCCATTAAACCCTGACACTCTTACTCTCTCTTTTAAACATTTTTCCTCATATTTACACGCTCGGCTCAACGTTATAATCTCTAAACACATTTTTCCCGTCTCCCTCCTGGCAATATAGTTCGGCATATTCCTTGGTAATCTCAGTGTCAACCTTATATACCTCTCCTGTATCCAATTTACTTCCTCACTTACCTTCCACCTCCAACCCTCCACTCCGTAAAATAAGACACTCATTACGAGCGAATCAATCAATTTCATTCTGCTTACAAAATCATCTGCAAACAACCTTTCTCCCAGCTCCCACACAAGCCACATCACCACATTTGCCCTTCTCACTCTCTCTTTTATATTCCCATCCACTCACCCATTCCTCCGAAGCAAGAAGCCCAGGTACAGAAACTCTTTTACCTCATGTACCGCTTTTCCCTTCCACTTCCACTCCCCTCCCTTATCTCTCCCACCTACTTTCCTGAACACCATAACCTTCGACTTATCCGCATTTAACTCTAACCTATTTTTGTCCAAGTATCTTCTCAACCTT